>ML663568.1:6088653-6193582 GCA_007570785.1 Antilocapra americana | reverse complement strand
TTGTGGATGAGGGTAAGGGTGGGATGATATGGGAGAAGGGCATTGAAGCATGTTAATTGTCATGTGTCTAATCAATCGCCAGCCCAGGATTGATGCTCGGGACTGGTGCAGCGAGATTTCCCGGGGGGGAGGGAGGAGGGAGGGGGGTTCCGGAGGGGAAGCATATGTAAACGCATGGTGATATCATGACAATGTATGGCAAAAACAATAAAAAAAAAAAAAAAGAGGCAGGTCAGGTGGTCTGGTATTCCCATCTCTTTCAGAATTTACCACAGTTTATTGTTATCCACACAGTCAAAGGCTTTGGCATAGTCAATAAAGCAGAAATAGATGTTTTCCTGGTACTTTCTTGCTTTTTCAATGATCCAGTGGATGTTGGCAATTTGATCTCTGGTTCCTCTGCCTTTTCTAAAACCAGCTTGAACATCTAGAAGTTTATGGTTCATGTATTGCTGAAGCCTGGCTGGAGAATTTTAAGCATTACTTTACTAGCATGTGAGATAAGTGCAATTGTGTGGTAGTTTGAGCATTCTTTGGCATTGCCTTTCTTTGGGATTGGAATGAAAACTGACCCTTTCCAGTCCTGTGGCCACTGCTGAGTTTTCCAAATTTGCTGGCATATTGAGTGCAGCACTTTCACAGCATCATCTTTCAGAATTTGAAATAGCTCAACTGGAATCCCATCACGTCCACTAGCTTTGTTCGTAGTGATGCTTTCTAAGGCTCACTTGACTTCACATTCCAAGATGTCTCGTTCTAGGTGAATGAACCACCCACATTATGAAGGGTCAAAAATCCACTTACTTAAAGTCTACCAATTTAATTGTTAATCCATCAAAAATTATCTTCATTGCAACATCTAGACTACTGATAGGTCAAGCAACCCACTTAACATATAAAGCTTCAGGGATTAGGTTATGGACCTATTTTAGAGGCCTCCTTCAGCCTACTACAGTCTGCTAGGGCTCTGTCTTTGAATGAAAAGACAATAGCCTCTTTTGAAAAAAAGTAGATATAGTTTAGACTAACTCAACATTCCAAAACTCTCCCATTCTCATCAGAATTTTACAGTAACATAAGGGCGTTTTCCCATGGTTCCTTTTACCTTCATTATGTGCAGTTTTGAGGTGAATTTCATATCATATTATCCTTAGTAATAAAAAGAAAGATCTGCTTCTCTGATTAAAGACTTTTTTCCATACTTTTGAAGAAGAAAATCTTTCTCTCTTTCTCTTGAATTGCTATTCTCTCTTGGCAGGAAATATTTTATCAGCTCAGGCTCCTAATTGGATAGAAACACAGCTAATGCGGTACTTTTCTGGGGCAGACAGGAGACCTTAAGGTTTGTGGGACTAGAGACACACTTAAGTAGGAATCTGTTCCCTTTGGTCCCTCAAAATATTTGAAAATGACTGTGAAATGGGAGTAATAGGAGGATTCTCAAAGAATGGTCCCAAGTTGCTAGAACTTCAATCCTGCCTATTCCCCCCAAAGACAAACAAAACCAAGACTCAAAGGAGTGACTGCTTGAAAAAAAAGTCTTGCTTCTGTTAAAACATCAAATTGCTATTATCTGAATGATTAATTCTGCCTTGCCCCTGAAAATCTTTTGCCAAAGAAATTGTAATTGCAACGGAAATCTTTATTCCTTTCAATATAGCATTTCCTCAAGCCTTGGATTACAGGAGATTTGGTTAGACACCCACACCCTCAATCCACAGCTGAGGATTTGTAACTCATCCCCCAGTTAATGGACTAAGGGGCCCTGATTTGAGGGTAACAGGGACAATTCCCCAGGTGGCAGTCTGTGGAATAATTATAACAACAACTGATGTCTGTTGAAACTTACCTGGTGCCAACCCACCCTGGTGGCTCAGTGATAAAGAATCCACCTGCCAATGCAGGAGATACGGGTTCAGTCCCTGAGTCAGGAAGGTCCCCTGGTGAAGAAAATGGCAACTTGCTTCAGTATTCTTGCTTGGAGAATTCCATGGATGGAGGAACCTGGTGGGCTACAGTTCATGGGATTGCAAAAGAGTCAGACATGACTTAGCAACTAAACAGCAACAATAAACCCACGTGTTAAATGCTTTACAGGCACTGTCTCAGCTCTGCTGGATAATGTCCTCTGCAGGCAGAACCCATTATACAGATGAAGAAACTGAGGCTTAGACATTCTCTTAGACACTCATCTAAGTAAGATCCCATATCATTGGAATTCAGGCCTGTATGATAGCTAAGCCATGTTTAGCCTTGTCATGTATTTAATTGTACCTCCCCGCTCCACTCCCAGATTACATGTTGAAGTCCTAATCCCAGTACATCAGGATGTGGTACCTTATAAGTACCTTACTTGGAGATAGGATCTTTACAGATGTGATTAGTTAAAATGAGGCTGTTCTGAGTAGTGGGGCACCCTAAGCCAATATGGCTGATGTCCTTTTAGAAGAGGGAAGATTGGACCCAGAGACAGACAGGCAAAGATGGAAGACAATGTGAAGATGCTAGGAGAAGATGGCCATCTAGGAACCAAGGAAAGAGGTCTGGGCAGATGCTCTTCACAGCCCTCAGAGGAAGCAGCTGGCTGACACCTTGATCTTGGACTTCCAGCCTCTAGAACTGTGAGTCCACATGTTTATGCCATTTAAGCCACCCTGTTTTTTGTTACAGCAACTTCAGAAAATTAATACAAACTCCTAAACCACAGTACTTTAAATACTGAACCTCTGCATGAGGGGAGGTCTTGATTGGCCTCTGGCCTCTAAACATGCAACACTACCATAAGAAAGGTGAAAGTGAGGCAGGAGATAGGTGGGCACCAGGCACTTACAATCTGCCTCCTGCTTGCTCTCCAAAATAGAAATAACAGAAGCAGGGTAAAGAGTTGGGCTTTGTCTCCTGGGGACATCTTAAGGTAACAGTCATGGAAGGAAGAAGAGGGGCTAAACCTTGTTTGAGTAAAGGATCAAGAGATCACATAAACCCGCTCTTTAAGGCCAGAGAGACAGTACATATGCACAGAAAAGCTCCTCAGGGTTAAAAGGCAGGGATGCAAGGCCTTAAGGAGTTTTGCTATCCCCGCCTCCCTAAATGTCCTTTTGCTGAAATTCATCTTGGCTGGGGGTGGTGCATGCACACATAGGGGAAAGTCCTGAGACAAATTAGCAGGCTGGGTTGGTGGAAAAATAAAACAATCGGCCAAAGGGAAGACAAAGACCAAGAAAATTGCCCAGTCATAAAGGATTTAATCTTCTCAAAGGCCTAACTCTCCTGCTGTGCTGGCCTGGCTGTCTTTCTGCATATACTCTCCTTTTTCCAACAAATTCTCTGCTGTTTTCTTTACCTTCCGCCTCCTCATCAGAGCTTTCCTGTCAAGGCAGGCAAGGAATGGGGATTTAGGCTCAAGTCACCGGCCTTTGTGGCCTATCAGTTAAGGTTTCTGTTTTTCACCCAGGCAGCTGGAGTTCAATTCCTAGTCAGGAAACTAAGGTCCCACTTCCAGCTACTTCTCACTGCTTACCTCAAGCTACCACTTGCTGCTGTGTGTCTGAAATCAAAAGGCTTCGGGATAAGTGCCTGACATGCATTCCTTCATTCCCATGTTGGTGCCATCAGATCTTTGCACTGCTCTGTCATCCTCTGATTTCAACTGAATTGTAGATGCTCAGGGCCACGGCCCAGAGAGGGTAATGACTCACTGAGAGTCGCACAGTGAGCAAAGAGAAGTTCCTTGGCTCCCTCTCTTGGGTGGAACAGGGGCTCTCCCAAACAATGTGAAAAGCCCTCCCTGACCTCAGGTAGCATGAAAATTGTACAAGAGTAAGTCATGGCCTCCTGGGAGGAGATGCTGTAGGGTCAAAATCCTCGGCATGGATGGTTGCTGCTGCTTTACTATCTCAGCAGGCGGGAATAAAGTCCTGGGGAGAATGAACTGAGATTGGTGAGCTTTGACGGGGCTGGAGGGAGAGAGAAGAGAGGCAAGGATCTGCCCAGTTGGAGCATCGACCTGTATTTCACAGAAGGTCATTGGCTGAAAGTGAGGAAACAGGGGAGCTGAAAAGCATCGAGGCACACTCACCTACTCCCCAATTTGCCTGAGCAGGTCCTGGCATGGGGTTAATTGCCCACTTTTCCTACCCTGTACCTGGAAACCTTCCCGGTCTGCACATCTGTCAGGCCTGGGCAGCGCCCCTCCCCTGCAGGACACATCCAAGGGAGGGCAGGGGACGGACCAGCGAACTCTTCCTCTCACCCTCTCCTGCCTTAACAAACACCTGTCTCGGCCCCGCCCCCCCCCCCCCCCTTGTGAACCATCTGGCCCAGGACCATCTGCTGGGGCAGTGGGGTGTTCTGAATAGCTCCACAGCCCTTTGTCAGTTTGGATGTTTAACTCTCCACTTGGCTCAGCTAATAGGCTCCCAAAGATCCAGGGCTTCCCCATCGAGGCAGGAGGAGCTGGCTCGCATTTCCCAGGATGAAGGATTTAGGAGAAAAACAAGCTTGTTCAAGCTGGGCCCGCTCCACTTTCTGCAGTGATTTCGGTGTTTTCTTACCTTTGTCATCTCATCGAACTCCTCAAATAGCCCAGCAAGGAAAATGTCATTATCCCCATTTCGTAGATGAGAAAACCAAGGCTCTGAAAGTCACTATGATTAATTAAAGACCTAAAGCTCAAACCCCAACCCTGAGGGAAGCTTGTCCAGGTCCTCTTCTGATGTCTCTGTGAAGAGCCAGAGAAGAATTGCAACAGGAAAGAAGATGCCCTCACAAGTCTGCCTCAAAATTCATCACACTGAGGGTAGTGTGTGCCAGTTTCCAGAGGGGCTGATGGTGCTCAAAAACTGAACACTCTGCCCCTAGGGCAGTCTCCTCACAGCAGGGACCCCACAGGTAACATTCATTACTGTGTTTACAATGAGGGCTAGCATCTGGGGTTTAAAGATGATGGTTTGCACAGGTCACATCACAGCATATTTTTCATTTTGTATTTATTCTTAATTGCATATTTTTAAAAAACCTAGAGCATTAAAAAAATAAAGCTCTACAATCACCTAAACATGATAAGTGGCATCACTGAAGTGTTGCAACAAGTACTGAGAGATGGAAGCTCTTGTTTTCTGCAGCAACACGCAGAGCCATCCTTGGCATTTATCTCTTTCGTATATTCAGTGAGCTCACCGAGACACACGTCATGTGCCCATGGAAACAGGAAGCAGAGGCAGAAGCATGGTCAGCTCCTTCAGATGTCATCATATTGTTTGTCTAGTGATGTGCTGGAGAAAAGCCATGGACCCAGTGCACTGGAGGCACCCTGAGATGGGAGGACCACAGTCACTGGAGCCCTGCTATGTGACTGGTGATGCTCTGGCTGCTTCTTACATTATCACCTCCTTCATTTCTTCAGTAGCACTGTGATGTCAGGGCCGTTGAAGCTGAATCTGGCTTCTGTATCCTGACATCAAATGTTATCTCAGAGGTAGTTTTGGGTGAAGCAGAAAAGAGTAGCTTTATTTCTTTGTCAGGCACAGGGGGCCCCACAGCAGCTAATGCCCTCAAAACTGTGTGTCCCGACCTGGAGGGGATAGTGAGAAGTTTTATGGTAATGATTCAGAAAGGGCTTATGGACATTCTTCTGGTTGGTTCGTGGTGAGGAAGTGGGAGTCAGCATCACCAGCCTTCTGATTCCAACTGTCTGGGGTCTACTTGATTGTGGGCAGCACTCTGTTAATTTCTCCCACCTGGTAGGGAGTTTCAGTATCTGCAAAACATCTCAAAGATATTGTTGTGTATATCCCTTGAGGCGGAACCAGGACCTTGCCCTAAGGCTGCGCTACTGTTTCTCTAAACAGTTCCCTTCCTGTCTCGAATCCCCTCCCTTCCCTAATTAGCAACTGTTTGAACCTGCTCCGTGAAAATCAGGGAAGGTCGGGGTGGGGGTGGAGGGGCCAGGGCCGGGGGGTGGGGGGGGGGGGGGGGGGGGACTGAATGAAGCCTATTTCCTGTAATAGAAATAGGATCCTGGTCTGTATCACCATCCTGATCCAAGGTACAGTTGAGGAAAGGGCTGAATCCTCACCTAGAGGCCATGTGTCTGTCTAGTCAGTGATTAAAACAGGACTTGAGCCCAGGCTGTCTGATTCCAGAGCTGAGTGGTTGAAGAGACTGGCAGCCAGGAGGCCTCTGCAGCCTCAGGTGTGGCTGACAAAGCTCCCCGAGAACGTCCACAGGCGAAAAGCTTGGTTTGGAGGGAAGCCTGTGATTGTCAGCCACAGCTGGGTGTTAGCCTAACCCTGAAAGATTTGCTAAGCGTGGTCCTGAGATAGGGCTTCTGATTTTGGGGGAGTGGGGTCTGCCTAGTGGAATTTTTAAGATCTCCCCAGGGTTGAGGACTGCTGTTCGGAGGGTTAGGAGAGCATTCATTTCCTCCATCAGGGGTGGCCCTGCCTCACTTACCCATGCAGGTAGTCAGCCTTTACTTGAGTGATTTTTATGCCTGGCCTAGCGCTCTGATTTGGGTGTAGCTAGGACTAGGTGAAGGGGGGCTCTCACTGTGGCTCAGCTGTAAAGAATCCATCTGCAATACAGAAGACACAGGTTCGATCCCTGGGTCGGGAAGATTCTCTGGAGGAAGAAATGGAACCCACTCCAGTGTTCTTGCCTGGAGAATCCCATGGACAGAGGACCCTGGCTGGCTATAGTCCATGGGGTCACAAGTGTCGGACATGGCTGAGCGACTAAACCACCACCTCCACCAGGACTTGGGGGAGGTCAGGGCACAAGGAGGGAGGTGTGACTGGGGAGGCAGCACAGAGCTGAAATTCAAGAGTTAATGCATGTACAGCAGTCAAGCCTCTCCAGGAGGGGGAGAGAAAGAGGCCCCTCCACCCGCTGTCGGAGCAGAGAGCAGATGTGGTGGATTTAATGGCTTACGAGCTGGGAGCAGCTGCCATGTGACTTGGCTGAGTTATGGGTCCAGGCTGCTACTTCCCGGGCCTGGTCCAGTCCTGCCAGGGAGCCAGTTTGGAGAAGGATGTGAGCCCCTCAGAGCCTTGAGTTGCAATGGGAAAGGAGGTCAGCAGAAACTGCTGGAGGGTGGGGGTGGGGCATGGTGAGCCCAGCCCTGAGCTGGTGTCAGTCCCCTGAGATTCCTGGTTCTGCCCATTAATAATCTGTGAGGTTGGGCAAGATTTTCTCCTTTCTGGCCTCATCCACAAACTGACCATAGGGACTCTGCCATCATTCCCAGCACTGACCTCCCCCAAAACTCTCAAGGTGAAGCTGGAGGAGGCTGTGGGACTTCTGTCGTGGTACTTGCAGAAACAGGCAAGGGTCAGGCTCAGCACAGAGGATGGAAAAATAGTTACTGCTGTCATCATGCATAGTTATAATTGCTAAGGTTTACTGAGCACTTCCTGTGTGCCCAGAGTTGTGCCGAGGGCAGAACAGGCACTCTGCGAGGTACTTAATGTCACTATCCCTATTTTACAGATGAGAAAACTGAGGCTGAGGGAAAAGCAACATGGCAGAACTCTGACTCAAACTTGATGTTGCCGGACTTTTAGAGCTGAGCTCTTGGCACCCATGGCAGTTCTTCCATGAGTCTTGCATGGTGGTTAAGAGCCCAGACTGGGGGCAGTCAGCCAGGGCTCAGATTCTGGCTCTGGCACTTCCTGGAGGAACCCTGTGGATTTCAAGCAGAACTGGGAAAATGTAAGTAATTAATGCTTGATATTGTTCAGTTAGTCCCAGGGAATGAAGCTGTTGGCTTTGCGGCTCTCAAGCCATCCTCATCCTTGGGCAGGACAATATCCAAGTGTTCACTGTGTCCCCAGGGGTGACCAGAGACAATCTGATGGGCAGAGAAGAGGGGTGGGGGGTCCTTTGCTGCTGCAGCTGGTGAGTCGTGAGCAGGAGGGCTGGGGCCGGCGGGCCCAGGTGTGTGGGGAAGGCACATGGGGTAGCCACAGGAGCACACGAGACCTGCACTTCTTTGTGCCCCTAAATCAGGCCCTTGCCCCGAGGGTGTCCAGGCCTGTGCTTGTTTGCTGCAGGTACATCCTGGCTTCCTGGAGGGGAGCTGTTGTGGCCCAAGAATGAGTCAATCTGGGGGCTCTGTGGTCTGCGGTGCACTAATACGAAAATAGATCTGTTTCCCAGCCCTTTTATTCCACACACAAAGGGATCACCGGCTGCTCTGGCTTTCTCTTTCCAACAACAATGATGCTATCAATACCCTCCCGGGGACATCTTTATTTGAAGGCTGGGAGGTATGAATTTTATCATTGCAGATAATCCTACCGCTATACAAAATATTCTAAACAAACTGAGCCACTCCAGCTGTCCGCTAAGACTGGTTTTCTAGAATCTGATGGGCTTTTATTTGATGGGTCCTCCTCCTACCCAGCCCCCATCATGGGTCTGAATGGCCTTTGCCAATGGAGGAAGCCTTTCTGGAAAGCTCTGAAACTTGATTTCAGCCCAGAAATGAGCCCTGTGTGGAAACGATGGTTTTTGAATGGCTCTTTCAGGACACAGCCTCAATTTTCATGTGCTGGAATTTGTGGCAAGTAATATCACTCGCCCTGATTGAGTTATGAAATCTGAGGTTCAGAAGGGCCAGAGAAATCACCTAGAAACTAAATTCTAGTCTAACCTTGCATTTTACAGGTGGGAAAACTGAGGTCCAGAGGGAAAAAATGTGACTTATCTGAAGTCACAAAGCTAGTGGGCGGCAGAGAAAGGTCTGTGCCCAGGCACCTTCCTCTCCAACCCCAGTGTCTCCCAAGCTTGTGACACGTTCTACAGATGCTGCCCAAAGTGATTTCTGGTAGCATCAAATGACATGAAATTATATTGATTTATTTATAGAGAAAATTATTCCCTTTCAGCTTTACTTTTACGCTTGATGGTAGTGGGCAGAAAAGCTTAGTTTGGTATCTTTGGCATCTCTGTAACAATATTTCTCTCTCTTCATCATAATCAGAGAGCAGACCTCTGCTTGAGACTAAGTAATGAAATCTGGTTTGTATTTAATAACATTGTTTTGTTTTCATTGTGTTTATTTTTAATGTTACCACCTAATATGGCTCATTTCCCACTGAGGGTTTTTTTTTAAATGACTGTTTTCAAATAACTGTGTTTTTCATAAATTAAAAAATAATGTTATTTAAGCTTTTTAAAGTGAATTTATGTAAGTAATTAACAATGTAGGTGGTCTGTGGTTGTGACCAAGCTCCTAAAGGCAGCAATGTGAAAGACTGAAGTTTGGAAACTGTAAAAAACTATCGCTTTGTACCTGGTACTTCCTATAAATGGCTTCAGGGCTGAAGTCCATTGGAAAGAATTTCTAGAAAAGGGTCCTGAACTTGAACTCATTTCTCTTGCCTACTTTTTTCCTGACCGTTTGCTCTAGTAGAAGCAGGATCTTGCCCATTGTAAACGCACATAAATGGAGGCTTGTTGATTACAGTGTTGGCCTGAGGGTCCCCTTCTCACTGCCTCAAAGCCATTGCCTGCCTGCCACTGACTTTGTCTTCAACTGCTCTTCAGAAAGCTCAGGCTGAATGAATAATCTATGCACCTTTTACATTTTTGTTTGTTTGCATGTTTTTTAACTGTGAGATTGTCATGGGAGTTTCAGAGTCAGGTCCTTGTTGTTCATTTGCTCAGACGTGTCCAATTCTTTGTGACCCAGTGGACTGCAGCACGCCAGGCTTCTGCATCCTTTACCATCTCCCGGAGTTTACTCAAACTCATGTCCCATTGATTGGTGATGCCATCCAAACGTCTCATCCTCTGTCATCCCCTTCTCCTCCTGCCCTCAATCTTTCCCAGCATCAGGATCTTTTCCAGTGAGCCAGCTCTTTGCATCAGGTGGCCAAAGTCTTGGCTCTTCAGCTTCAGCATCAGTGCTTCCAATGAATATTCAAGGTTGATTTCCTTTAGAATTGATTGGTTTGATATCCTTGCAGTCCAAGGGACTTTCAAGAGTCAGGTTGGAAGCATTCAAATCCTCTTTCTACTCCTTTTTAGCTATGTGCCCTTGGGCAGGTTTCCTAGTTTCCCCAGACCTTGGTGTCTATATCTCTAAATAAAGGATGAAGGGGTGAAGCCAAGACCAGGAGTGTTGTGGGCATCTCAGACTCATCTAGGAGATTCAAGTGTCCTCAGGGCACCTGATGAACTAATCAGACAGGTGGTGGAGAACCCTAGAAAGCTGGCTGGTTATTCACACAGTGGCTTATTTTTTCACAGCTGCTGTGAACTTCCCTGAGGGTAAGGTCCCCACAGTGCATCACAGCACTGTGAGTGTCCAGTGAAAGAATTAACTGAGTTGGGAGGGTTCAGATTGGATTGTATTTGAAAGAGTGATTCTAATCATCCATCCATTCAGAAGATTCCTTTTCAGCATATGTAATATGACAGGTGGCAAGGCTTCCTGTGTACCAGGGCCAGCTCTGATGCCAGCCATACCTGGAAAAGCTCATGGATCCACTACTTACTATGTGATCTTGAAGAAGTTATTGAATATCTCTGTTTTTCAGTTTATTTATCTATTTAAAAAAAGAGGGGGAGGTTCTAATAATGGGACTCACCTGGTAGAAGGATTGTGAGGAAATGAAGTGTGGAAAATTCCTTAGGAAAGTATGAGCACAAAGGGCATAATCAGTACAGTCTGTGCCAGCTATTGTGACTCTGGGCTGGTGCTGGGATGGAGTAGAGTCAAAAGGATGCAGTCCTGCCCTCATGGCAATGACAGTCAGTCAAGTAAGGGAAATGGACAGAAAACAAATAGACAAAAAATATGCAGTTAGAACTTGTGGCAAGTGCCGTGCAGGAAACAAACAGGGTGTTGAGAGACAATGATGCTAAGGGCTATTATTATAATCTTCAATGTTGGCATCAAGTCAGACCTGTCTGGGAGGACTATCTAAGTGAGACCTGAAGGATGAGGCTGAACCAGTTACAAAAAAGACTGAGTAGTGATCCTGATCAAGTTAGCAGCCTATGAGGAGACCGTGGGCTCAGAACCAGGGCAAGAGTGGTGTGCACAAGCTGGAGAGTACTAGGGCCTCTCTCCCTGGAGTGTGCAGGAAAAGAAATTTTCTAAGGCCACACAAGATGCTCCTTTTTATCTGGGATTGACTCCATCACATCAACTCAGAAGCACCATAATAGCACCTCTTTGGGAAGGACTCATTCATTCTGGTCTGTTGTGACCCGTCTGTGAGGCCGAAGAGAAGCTTTCTTCATCAGGCAACACTCAGCTTCATAATCCTGCCATTTTGCTAAAGACAAAAAGCAGGCCTGGGACGTTCCTGGTGATCCAGTGGCTAAGACTCTGAGCTCCCAAGGCAGGGGGCTCCAGGTTTAATCCCTGGTCAGGAAACTAGATCCCACATGCCTGTCGACTTAAAAAAGTAGTCACAGCCTGAAAGCTGAGCATTATATTTTATTTGGTGGGCATTTTTAGGACTTCAAGTCTGGGAGACAGCATCTCAAATGACCCTGAGAGAACTGCTCCAAAGGGGCAGGGGGCAGAGCCAGGTTATATAAAAGTTTGCTACAAGGGGCAAGTAGCTTGAGCATCAAAAGATTATTGCTAACATAGGAAAATCAGGCATCTCAAGAAATTTAGCATTTTTCTATGTTTCGGAAGATATAAGAGTCTGGGTTTACTGACATCATTCCTCTCCTATGCATCTCAGCTATCTGGAGCCAGCATCCTGTGATTTGATTTTTCACTTCTTTAGTTCCTCATTCACCATAGGGAGTGGCAGCAGACTGAACTGTGATTGTTCTTTCTGAGTGTCGCCCAGGCTCAGAAATTCACATTTGGATGGCTGGAATAGCTGATGGCTGTGACATCTTTGTCTATCCATATGGCAGGAAATACTCCATTTAACATGCCTCAGCTAAAGATATCCCAGGCCAAAACAAAGGTTGAAGATCCCTGTGTGCTGCAACTAAGACCTGGCACATCCAAATGAAAAAATATGTATTAAAAAAAAAGAAGCAGGTCTCATAGAGAGAGACAGAGTTGCATGAAAAGTGACGGTCCCAAGGGAGACCAAGGTTCTGGGGGCCATACAGATGGTCAGGGACAGAGTAAAGGAACAAAACAGAAGCTTAAATAGTTAAACCCTCTAGGAGATCGTCAGTAAAGAAAAAACACGAGAGACCCCTTAAGTTAATGATCACTCAAGAAAGCAAGTCTGCTTAACTACAAAACCAAGCCAGGCTTGCTTAGCAACAAAACATGCCACATGAGACATGTCCCCAAACAATAAAATAATGGTGGGCTAAGACCCACATCCTGCCCAGGGAGCTCAGTAAGTTAATGATTCCTAGGACGTGCTCCTATGCACACACTAAAAACAAAAATATAAGGAAAACCTGATAGTATACTAAAATCTGATATGATTGATCTTATTTTGCTCACATACATATAGATAGATGGATAGATACAGAGATAAATATATGCTTTATTACAGGCAGATGACTACACCACTTCAACCCTAACAGCTGGGAGTAAGCTTGCTTGGCTTTTAGTTTGGGTTTGAGCACCGCCCTGAAATTCTTATGGGTTGAGGCCAGCTGAAGCTATGCCTCCACTTGTGGGTGAAGGAACTAGTAAGAACAGCTGATACTGGTCCAGTACTTAGGACTCATTCAGAATATGTACTTTATCGGTGTTTTCTTGGTCAGCCCTCATCTCATGTTAAAGATGGCATGACAGGAAGGTTGAGTAATCTGACGGGGGTCCAACAGGTTGTCAGTGGCAGGGTCAGAGGACACATCCTGATGGGTTGTGGGAAGTAAGCAGGAGTCAGCATCATCAGCTTTCAAGTCCAACTGGTCTGGAGTCTATATGCTTGTGGGCAGTCTACCATTGTTAATCATTAACTTCTCCCACCTGGAGGGGGTTTCAGTTTCTGAAAAATAGCTCAAAGATATTGTTGTGTATACTCATTGATGGGGAAAGAGGACCTTGCCCCAAGGCTGCTCTTTTTCTTTTTTTTGGTAGAATTTTTTTAAAAAAAGTTTTAAGTGGAGGAGAACACCTGGTGTGCTGCAGTTCATGGGGTTGGGGTTGCAAAGAATCGGACACGACTGAGTGACTGAACAGAACTGAATTGCTTTTATAATGTTGTGTTGGCTTTGCTGTACAACAATTTGTATCAGTCATAACTATATATATATATGTCCCCTCCCTCTGGAGCCTCCCTCCCACCCACCCAACATAGCAGCTTCCCACTAGTTATCTATTTTACACATAAAAATGTATGTATGTCAATGCTACTTTCTCAATTAATCCAATCAAAACTACAGTGATGCATCACCTCACACCAATCAGAATGTCTGTGTCATAAAAAAAACTACAGATAATAAAATGCTAGAGAGGATGTGGGGAATTTACATTCCTACCTACCTGCACTGTTGGTAGGAATGTAAATTGATAAAGCTACTATGGAAAACTAAAATGGACTGGAATGGGCAAATTTAATTCAGATGACCGTTACATCTGCTACAAAGATCATGGCATCTGGTCCCATCACGTCATGGCAAATAGATGGGGAAACAATGGAAACAGGGACAGGCTTTATTTTCTTGGCCTCCAAAATCACTGCAGATGGTGACTGCAGCCATGAAATTAAAAGATGCTTGCTTCTTGGAAGAAAAGCTATGACCAACCTAGACAGCTTATTAAAAAGGGAAGACATTACTTTGCCAATGAAGGTCTGTCTAATCAAAGCTATGGTTTCTCCAGTAGTCATGTATGGACATGAGATTTGGACCATAAAGAAAGTTGAGTGGCGAAGTATTGATGCTATTGAACTGTGGTATTGAATAAGACCCTTGAGAGTCCTGGGACCGCAAGGAGAGCCAACCAGTCAATCTTAAAGAAAATCAGTCTGAACATTTGTTGGAATAACTGATGCTGAAACTGAAGCTCCAATCCTTTGGCCACCTGATGTGAAGAGCTGACTCATTGGAAAAGACCCTGATGCTGAGAAATATTGAAGGCAGGAAGACAAGAGGACAGAAGATGACATGGTTGGATGGCATCACTGGCTCAATGGATATGAGTTTGAGCAAGCTCTGGGAGTTGGTGGTAGACAGAGAAGCCTAGTATACTGCAGCCCATGGGGTTGCAAAGAGTCAGATATGACTGAGTGACTCAACTGACTGACTATGGAGAACTGTATGGAAATTCTTTAAAAACTAGGAATAAAGCTACCATATGACCCAGCAATCCCACTACTAGGCATATGTCCTGAGAAAGCCACGATGTCAAAATACACATGGACCACCATGTTCATTGCACCACTGTTTGCAATAGCTAGAACATGGAAGCAATGTAGATGTCCACTGACATATGAATGGATAAAGAATTTGTGATATATACACACAATGGATTATTACTCAGCCATAAAAAGAAATATATTTGAGTCAGTTGTAGTGAAGTGGATGAACCAAAGCTGCTGTTGACTATTTGTTTCTCCCTGGTCTTGCATCCCCTCCCTTTCCTGTTTAGCAACTGTTTAAATCTTCCCATTTCAACTCAAGGGAGGTCATGGAGGCTGGGGAAAAGGCTGTTTCCTATAATTAAGGAAATAGGGGACACAGAAAGTCTTTGTGCCCAGAAGCCACACTGGGCCATGCAGAGTATCATCTGGGGCAGAATAAGGCAGCAAAGAGAGTGTCTAGAGGAAATGATGTAAAAAGAGTCAGGTGAGGGATTGGGACCTGTCCACAGCAGAGGGGAGCTGGCTTGGGAGCTGGCTTGGAAGCTCTCAAGGGCAGATGAGAGGTACCCTGTCTTTGACCTGCCTTGTGCAAAGCCAGGGGGATTCTGATCAGAGTTACACCATTATTTGCTATTATAAAAAAAAGAATAAATAGCTGAATCTCTGTGAAGTGTCTGGTCATATATTTAACTTTCAATATGTTCTCACTGAAATCTATTAGGAATTCAGCTTGCCTTCTCTGTATGTGAACCTTAGCACTGTACTTGGCTACTTGATCCCCATCTGCCCAGTGTCCACTGAAACTGTGCTGGGTGGACCCCACCTGGTGGAACCTGCTCAAGAGATATTTAAGAGGTGAAGTTCCCCTGCCAAGCCATTCAGCACCGTGGACAGCTCCTCTCTTTGGCGGCTGGTAATTCCATCTCAGATTTTGATGGCAATGATGCTTGCCTATTTCCACAACCTTGTCAACTGTTAAATTGTGCAGAACCTGCAGGCCAGATATGTAGAGATTCACTCTCCTCCTCCTCCAGTGCTTTCTATGGAAATGCTGCAGGGCACTCCGGGAGCCTTCCTAGAGGGGGTTTGGAGGGAAGATAACTTGTCCCCCCATTTGACAACTTATCTCAAATAAGAAGGCTGGGCTGACTGACCGGATGCAGAGGGAAAGAGCTTGGGAACTGCCTCTAAAGTTTACAAAGAAGCCTCTCAAGGCACTCCTTGGGGTTAAAGTGTTAATGCCTCTGCCAGTGGTCAGATTTCAGTATTGTTGTTCAACCGCTAAGTCGTGTTTGACTCTGCAACCCCACAGACTGCAGCATGCTAGGCTTCCCTGTCCTTCACTGTCTGTTGAAGGTTACTCAAATTCATGTTCATTGAGTCAGTGATGCCATCCAACCATCTCATCCTCCATTGTCCCCTTCTCCTCCTGGCCTCAGTCTTTCCCAGCATCAGAATCTTTTCCACTGAGTTGTCTCTTTGCATCAGGTCACCAAAGTATTGGAGCTTCAGCTTCAGTATCTGCCCTTCCAATGAATATTCAGGGTTTATTTTCTTTAGGATTGACTGGCTTGATCTCCTTGCTAATTTCAATAAGCTAATATTTTTTGAGATTCTGACTTTTAGTATTTTAATTTTCCTACCACTTTCTAGTGCAACCCCAACTCTCACCATCAGAAACTTTGGTGAATGTTGAGTGTTTCTGCATTTCTGATTCCTGGAAAAGAACCAACCCAGATTTTAATTTATGTTTGGTTGAATTTTCCAACATCAATTCCTTCCCCCAGGATGGTTGGGTATAGGAACACCTGACACTCAGAGGAGAGGAAGTCAACCTACATTTTAGATGGTTCTGTCTCATATTTTGAGTGCCTGGGACCAGGTCTGGGGACATATACATGTTTCACACAATCTCAAATGTTTGTCAAATAAGATAATTTATTCAACAAATATTTATTGAACGCCTAATATGTGTCAAGAACTTTTCTGACCACTAAAGTGGTAAATATTCTAGTGAGGCATATAAGCCACAATCAAACTTAAAAATGAATTGAAGGGACTTCCCTAGTGGTCCAGTGTGTATAAGACTTCATTCTCCCAATGCAGGGGGTTATGGTTCAATCCCTGGTTGGGGAACTAGATTCCACATGCCTCAACTAAATATCCCACAGGCTGCAAGGAAGATAGAAGATCCCACATGCTGCAACTAAGACAGTACAGCCAAATAAATAAATATTTTTTTAAAAAATGTATTGATTAGATTACTTCTGAAAGTAAAAGTTGCTATGAAGATAATGAAATGACAAAGTATGTGAAAGCTTCTACTAAACAGTCTGACTCACAGTAAATGCCCAGCTTTGGATGAATGAAATCAAACTCTTCAGTTCAAATGTGCATCCTTGTGGCACATGGAAAAGGGAGTGGAATTTGGAATTAAATGGCTTGAATTGGACTCTAGCTCTCTCACTTAGCTCCTATGTGCCTTTCATCAAGTTAATTAACTTCTCTGTGCCAAGTTCAAGGCTGGGACTAGGGTGTGGCAAGAGAGACAGGTAAGAAGCAAAGTTTAAGGAAGAACATGCTATCAGAGTCCTGCAAATATAGACTGTCATTTGCACAACCCTGAGGGCAGTACTTCCTTAAACTTTGCATCCTGGGTGCCCCTCTTGCCTCACTTCTGTCCTGGCCCTGTCCTCCTATAGTTGTTATGCAGAGGTCCCCAACCTCTGGGATCTAATGCCTGATGATCTGAGATGGGGCTTATGTAATAATAATAGAAATAAAATGCACAATAAATTTAATGTGCTTGAATCCTCTCAAAACCATCCCCACCTTGGTCCATGGAAAAACTGTCTTTTACAAAACTGGTCTTTGGTGCCAAAAAGGTTTGGACTGTTGTTATAAGAATCAACTGAGATATAAGAAGGGGAATGAGACTGTCTTGCAAACTGGCAGCTCCCAGTGACTATGAGGGGAAGGGAGCTGCCAGGATCAGGGTGTGCCAAAGTAACAGGTGGGACTCAAATCCAGCCACTTTGTCCCATTTCCCACTGCTCGTACCTAGGGAAGAGTGGGAGGACTTCCATTTGCTGTTCATTTTCATGAGCACCAAGATGTGTGCTCACCATTGGACTATGTGCTGAGTGAGTTTCAGCATCATGGAAAGAGCAAAGTCCAGTGAGCACCTCTGGAGGAGAGCATGCAGCCAAAACGGAAGGGCTAGCCAGCTCAGCACCTCTCATTAGGACCAGGTTTTCAGCCTTCCTCTGAGCAGATCAAGTAAACCACAGAGGGTTGGCCTCCAGAAAGTCAGACCTCTCCCTCCCTAGACTGGGCAGTGGAATCTCCCATGAAGCCACCCTGCCATATATGGTCCAGCGTGGGGTTCCTAATGAAAAATGACTGGACTATTAGCGCTTTGCAAATTAAGGGTCCTTTCATTTATTACTGTGCTCTGCTAAGGATGCACATTAATTTTTTTCTCAAAGCAAATTCACTGGAAACAGACAGTTTAGAATTTATGCTTGTAATGATGGCTACATGGGCCATTAAGACCACCTCTAAGTGAGCTTAATTTGTAGCAGATAAATGTATATGTCTACATATTTTTCAACATAGTTTATGGTGCATCTTGCACAGCTGCGCCCAACTGATTAAATCCTCACAAAATTTAAATAGGAAACCCATTACGTAGACAGTATTATAGCCATTCATCATGGAGGCAGTTTCAGGTTAACTCTTCAAATGCCAAGCTAGGAGGAGTGCCAGGAATTGGGGGGGGGCTTTTTTGGTTGAGAATTCAGAGTCTTCTTGTTCTCCTGACCTCTTTGTTGCTTCTGCCTTCCTAAATTCTGGGGAAGTTTCTGTCCTGTTTGGTAGACTCAAGGTGAAGTTTTTAGCATGGAAGAAGAGACCTTAAGCTCACCTAGACAATTGGACCCTTGCTATCTGGTTGTAATAGTCTTCCCTGCCCCGTGGACAGATAACATGATGATCACACAGCCCTGGACAGAGCATCTAGACCACAGCAGCCCCACCTTGGTTGTCTGTACCAGCCACTGAGCCTGCTTCAATCTCAGCTGGTAATACAAAAGCAGCAACAGTTAGTAAGGGTACATTAATGATCAGAGCATGAGCTCTGGCCTCAGGTGAACATGGGGTTAAGTTCCAGCTGTGCTGCTGCTGGCAGTGTGCCACCCCTGGGCACCTTATTAGAGAGCTGAGTTGTGCCAAGTGCTTAGCACAGTGACTGGGACATCATCAATGTTCCATGAACAGAACTTTGATATTATTATTGTTACTTTTTGTAGTAGACACTGTCATTTCCCCCAGTGACAGCCTCCTTGGTACCCACTATTCCCATACACACCACCTGCAGGCACCTGAAGCTTTTTACTTGAAGAAATTTACACAAGCAAATGGTCACTTAGCTCTTATGTGCCTTTTGTCAAGTTACTTAACTTCTCTGTGCCAAGCCCAAGGCTGGGACTAAGGTGTGGCAAGAGAGACACATAAGAAGCAAAGTTCCTTCCAAGGGTTGGTAGGAACCCAAGCTTCTCTAAATTCAGGCTCCTTCCGTGACTGCATTTTCAGTTTTGAAAGCAGTCATATAGTCAGAATCCTTTTGAAACAATAAATATGTGCCAGAACATTTTCATTAAGATTCTTTAGGTTCTTGCTCTAAATGTATTTTTAGGATGAGGGTTGGGGTGGGGATGGTTTATAAGAATACAAATGATCAATACTAAATAAGGATACCAATGTTTCTTGAGCCCTTTCAAGTTACGTAGATCTGAGTTCAAGTCTGTCTCTAATACTACCTGTGTACTCTTGGACAGATTCCTTAATGTCTCTGAACCTCAGTTTCCTTCTCTGTAAAATGGACACAGTAGTCTGCATATTCCTATGAATATTGTGATGGTAAGATGAAATGACCCATATGAAGCCTACAGGTTTGGCATTGGAGAGAGAAAGATGCAGGACCACTGATGCTGACTTGCTGGCAGCTTGAAATAGACAACAGGCTTGAATACGGGGAATCTTGGATGCAATAAGATGCCTTCAACAATGGAAATATATTCTCATTGTTACAAAAGAGAGTAACCCACCTCTGTTTCTGTGAGACTTGATTGTTGGAGAAGGCTTCACACAGATTGTAATGTCACAGCCGAGCTGCTTCAGAGGTGGGGAAGAAATGAAGTTTCCAGGCTAACAGAATAAAAGGAGAACATCCCGGGATTGGGAGCAAGAGGTGCATAGGGCAGGACCAGAAGTCTTTGAGAGCCTTTGGTCTTGCTAAAGCATCTTGCAGGAAGAAAGGAGCATGGAAGTGGGGAGATAGGCGGCCTTGGGACCTTGAAGCTTCTTGCTTGCCATCATTTGAAGCCGAGACTTTATCCTGAAGTTAACAGGGAGCCTTTGGAAAGTTTTAATCAGGAGTGTGATGGGACTGAATTTGCATTTTAGAAGGATCTCCTTTGCCGCTACGCGGAGAATAGCTTGAAAGGGAGTAGGAATGGTGGCAGGGGGAGCAGTTAGGGAACAATGGCAGGTGTCTCATTAGCAGTGCAGATGAGGGGCTAGGACAGTGGGAATGGGAGTGAGAGACTCTTCAGAAGCAGAATCATCAGATTTGGTGATGGATTAAAGGTGGGGGTGAGAGACGTGGCAAAGAGGATGCCGAATCTGCAGCTTGGTGCCAGACAAGGCAAGAGGGGGACCGAACTGACTGTGGGGATAGGGCAAGACAACAGGGCCAGTTGGGAGCATGTTTTGTTTTAGGTGCCTTCGGGGTAAATTTGCATTTCTATGTATTGATCTCACTTCTAGCAAGGATCTCTTGGCCCCAAACCATACCTCCCAGGAGAAGAGAAATTGATGGATGGGTAATTTGCTCTAAAACTCCAGCTGATGACTGTTGGCACCCAGCAAATCTCCTTCCTGGAAACTGCCTTTCAATACAGTGGACACTCTGACTGGCTGTTTATTAACTCTGGGGTCACAAGGAAGCAGCATGCCTCAAAATGTGACCAATTAAGAAATAAGCTTAGATGCGGGTCTGTCTCTTTCTCTCTGTGTTTGAAAGGAATCAAGTGAAATGTTCTAAGTGTTCAATTTCACCTGTCACAGTTACAGTTGTCGTTGACAAATGCCCAGTTCTCAGGAACTGTAGTTTATTAGCACATCACCCCTCTTCTAAAGAACTGTGTAATTCTCTCACTGGACACCAGTCAGGGGAGAAAATGGAAGCTTACCTTTCCCTCTCTGATGTTATATATTTTTTCTATCTTGAATAAATGGGCCCCAGGAGCACACTCAAGGGAAGATACACTAACATTTAGGTACACTGTATGTGCCAAGCATCGGGCTAATAGCTTTATTACAATTAGGGATGATGAAAGAAGCAGTAATCACCATCTTTTGTGCTTATTCTTGGTCAGCACTGTGCATTATCTCATGCAATACTTTCAACAACTCTTCCAAGTAGATCCTATGATTATTCCTATTTTACACATGAGAAAACTGAGGTGGGACTGGTTAATCAACAAGTTCAGTAAGTGGCAGAGATGAGATTCAAACCTAGGACCTCTTGACACTGAAGCCATGTCTTGCTGGCTGCACCATGACCATGAGCTCTCTACAAACCTTTGGCTGCCCGAGTCCCATGGCACCCATGCCCTCACTGGGTGCTGACTGAGTGGCTGGAGGGCAGGATCTCTCATGCTGCAGCAAACTACCCAGACTAGGGCCTCATTAAAAATGTCTGCTGGGCTGGTGTGACCCAGGCTCTCTCTGCCATTCTGTGCTTGCCTGGCTCTTCCTCCTACCTAAACTATTGTTTATCTTTCCCCTTTCTTCAGCTTAGCCCAGTTTCACCTCCTGTAGGAAGGACCCCTGATTAATTTCTTTGCCTGGTCCCTTGGGGCACCTCAGCTTGGATTGGTCAACTGCAGTATCCATCCATACTGGTCTAATGTGGCTTCTTCAGTCCCCGTGTCTGCCTATCTGTCTGCCTGTCCTTGAGCAGGTGTCCTACTCTTTCAGCCCGGGGTTCACTTATAATATTTTCTCCAGTGGCTAAAATTCATCACAGACTACTAGACATCCCATTATATGGGTATTTTATCTTAGTCAAAACCTGATTTTTGCCACATACAAATTGTGTGATCTTTGGTAAGGTAACTGAACTCTTTGTAATCAGTTTTCTCATCTGCAAAACAGGAGTAGTAGTAGCACCCCTCCTCAAAGGATTATTTTGAAGCTTAAATGAGATGATGAGTGGACAGTTGTTAGGATGTCACTTGGGACTACGTAGGTGCTCAATAAATGGTAGCTATTATTATCATCATGGGATCAATAAGGAGTACAGAGCAACTCCATGTTGATAATAAGTACCACCACTCACAGATACACCATCCTTAGCAGTTTTTGAAGAGGTTCTCCATTCATTGCCTTTTTTTGACCCGTATGATCACATTGAAGGACTGAAAGAGAGAGACGGCGAGATGGACAGAAGGAGAGAGGAAAGAGTTTATCACCAACTTGTGTGGTTGTCAGGGCTGGAGGGAAACTCAGGGCTCTCCTGGGGTTTATGGATGGACTCCAGAAGATTCATGAGCCTCTAAAATTAAATGTGCATTATTTATGCCTTTACATTTATGTTCTTCTTGGGAAAAGACCCCACTGCTTCATTAGATTCTCGAAGGGGCCCATAGCTCCCCCAAAGCCTTAGAATCATTGATCTAATCCAACTCCTCATACTGGTTCCAGAGAGGGGGAGGGACATGCCCTAAAACCCACAAGTTAGGCACAGTGAGGACCTAGGGTCTTGCTCCCAGATCAAGGTGTTGGGAGCCGTTCTGAATCCACTGCTGGATGACAAAGTCACAGCACACTTAAAGAAGAAACTGCCAAGTGGTTTCTCTCCAGGATTGGAACCTTCCCTCCTTCCTGTTTTTATGCTTTTGTTGTGGCTAGCTCTGTTTCATTCCTGATGGCAGGAGTTGCAGGGGCTTCCATGATGAGGTCATGAGAGTCCAGAGAAAAAGAAAAATGATCCCCTGCCCGAGAGACATATTCCCAAAATGGTTAAATCTACTGAGGCTCCTGGGTGATGGGTTCTTTACACTCAGCCAGAGAAGAAGGCCATGTTTTACTTGAAAAACAAGTCCTAAGCTCATTGTGACCTGGCTTCATGAGGAGATTGTTATTGATGACTGAAAGATTTGGATCACGTATCAGGAAAATTACAGAAACTAAGTCAATTGCCTTTCTTCAAAAGACTGGGACGCTAGAGAAATTTGTTCCTCCCAGAAACTGAGTGCAGACAAAAAGAAAGATGTGAGTCATGTTGTAGGTGGTTTTCAGGGTGAACTCTAAAGGATTTGCCCCTGCGAGAAATAGTCTTCTGTTAACGTGGGAAAATGGTAAACAGACCACTACTGACAATGGCTTTACTTTGAGAAATCTTTTTACTATAGTGCTTATTTGCTGGAGCAAGGCTTTGTATTTGCTGAAGTAGCATACTATGCTAACTAATTAGATAGAACAATGTGACTTATGATGTCATGGATCCTGTTTTTTGGTAAAATAAAGATAGGTTTCCAAGTAAAAATGTAACCAGGACTAGGAAATGTAACAGAGGACTAGGAAAAAATCTTTAGTACATTTTAGAATAGGAAAATATTGTGAAAATCATTACAAAGGTCACTGACCTAAAAAATGTGCTATATAAGTAGAAATAAAAAACAATAAAGCATGGCTGTCTTCAGACAGTCAAGAGAGTCCGTGTGATTCCTTCCCCTCAATTTCCTCCCCTCCTAACCCTAACCCTACTCCTTCCCCTCGCTGACGCCCCTCATCCCTTTGGGGACTCCCGAATCTTCTGGAGCTGAACTCCAGCATCAAGGCTCCACCTACCTCTCAGACTCAGCCCTGTCTAGGCAGTGTCAGGTGGGGACAGCAGGAGCCTCGATGAGGGCAGCTTGGCTGAGGCCACCGAGGCAGCAGGCGATGAGAACCTCAGGGCAGGGGACTTAGAGCCCATTAGACCCGGGATGCTAATAGCACAGCCAGGGAGTCATGACTGACGGTTGGAGCCACAGTGATGAGCTCACTGCTAAAACTCTGGAGCTGCAGACGACTTTGGGAAAGAAGGGCAAGAGGGCCTGGCCTGGCTCAGGGCCTGCTCGCCAAGCAAAGGCCAGTGTACAGCTTTGTGTGTGTGTTTGGGGAAAGAGAGAGGAGGAGCGTGAGTAGGAAGCATTCATTAAAGACCACACACACACACACACACACACACACACATGTGCACACACACTCACACACATATTCACACTGGAATTTAAATGTTAAGGAATTGAACTTCTTTCTAAGAAGAACCTTCTACCTGCCTCCCACTTGAAGAGTTGAGTGTGAGGGAAACAGGTTTTGGCTACTGCAGAAAGGAGCTTCTAGGAGGCCTTGGGAGTGTTGTCAAACCCCGTAGGCATTATGATGATGATCATACAATAAAAATAACCTTTAAATGCAGACAACCAATTTACAAAGTTCTTGCTCTTATATTTTCCCACTTGAAGTCTCAACTTGTGGGGGATGGTACATGTTTAATATTTATACCACATCCAGATGCCTTGATTTGTTTGCCATTTTAACGTGATTTTTATGATCATAAATGTGGCAACTAAAAATTAACATGGCTGTGGATTTGAAAAATTGTATTTGTGTGTAGAACACTAAGGTGTTAAAAGTTTGTTATTGGATATTGATTTGGACCTCGTGAAAAAGATTGTGTGTATATATTCAGAAAATTAACACAAAAAAGCGTGTGGTATGTTTGTGTTTTAATGTACACACGGCCAAAATTTTAAACAATGAAAAAGAATGTCAAATCAAAAGTGGAGAACTGTTCTCTAGCTTCCTAAGAAAGACCCATTCTCCAGAGGTTTGAGAGGCCTCACTTTATAATCCCAGAAAATGTAAGCAGTTAGCTTAGAATCACCCCACTGAACCAAGGCAGTAAAACCCCATTCCTGACTGGAGGTGCGGCCTCGGGGTGCATTCACAGATTTTTGGGTTAAGTATGAACCAGCTGAAACAGTGTGGTCTGGACTCAACCCCAGCAAAATACAGATAAAATTCTGTGTGCACCTGTGTGCCTGCACTTCACTGAAGAAATGGCTCACGTTACTTTTAAAACCAGATATTTAAGGTCAGCCTTAAGCAACCAGGAAGACTGAAAACCAGAGCATTAGATGTAGTGACTTAGGAAATAAAACAGTTGTCACTGTTACAGTTGTCATCCTAAGGAAGGAATTTAAGGAGAAATTTTAAGCTGTTTATTATTTTAAGTTTGGAGGATATTTTGATGCTCCTAGATAAGTCTGAAAGAGTGGTTCTCAAGTGTGATGCCTGGACCCTCAGCATTAGCATATCTTGGGGACTCCTTAGGAATTCAAGTTCTTAGCCCTAACTCCAGAACTACAGGGTGGGGAACTGCAGGGGAAACCCAGCCATCCGTGGTCTAATAGGCCCTTCAGGAGAATCTGGTCTTCACTAATGTTTGAAGGCTACTGTTCCAGGTCATCAGTTTTGGAAAAATCTAGTTTTCTAGTTTGAAATGATTCATCTATGTTTCTAAAAAAAACCATCTAGGTATAGGATTCAGTTTAAAAAGTAAGATTTTGTTTAAGATCCAACAAATCAATACAGGTAGTTTAAATTTGAGGTCAGTGCTCAAGCTGACTGTGTTTCAGCCCTACCTCCCTTCCAATGCCTGCTGTAATTGCCAGCTTCCCACGTGGCTCAGTGGTAAAAGAATCCGCCTGCAATGTCGGAGACACAAGAGATGTGGATTCCTTCACTGGGTTGGAAAGATTCCCCAGAATAAGGAAATGGCAACTCACTCCAATATTCTTGCCTGGAAAATTCTGTGGACAGAGGAGCCTGGTGGACTACAATCCATAGGGTCACAAAGAGTCAGACACGACTGAGCACTCACACACTGCAGTTACAAATTGCCTCGGAAACAAGTGCCCTCACTGCTCACTCCATCAGAGGCTTGCTAGGATGTCAGCTAAAGATGCTCAGAAAGCTGTAGAATATAGCCCAAACACTCTACCAGGGCTGGAGCAGGAGACCTCAGCAGGAACAAATGCCCTTAAACCAGCTCCTGGACAGCCTTACATGGCTATATTGAGTGCTGATAGATTGTGAGCTGGTTGAGGACCTGGCAGCAGGCTAAGCAGACCTCCCTCTTGTTGCATAGCTGTCATCAGCAGAGACTTCCATGTCAATCAGTCTTCTCACCCAGAGTCTCCTCCTTATGTGAATCTTCTCCAGCCCAATCCAGTTCTCCTCTCATTCACTTTTGCCTTCCAAACCTTTTCTGGAGAATCAGCTCAGAGTTTACCTCCTCCAGGAAGCCTTCATAGACTTCTCTAGCCCATCTCCCTTCTCTAAGTACCTGTTCACATCACCAGTATGTCATGATTTGGGACTTCATTGCTCTCTTTTAATTGTGAATCTGGGTTCATCAGTTTCCATTGGTTGCTTTAGTTCATTCACTCATGCCAACTCAGACATTCAATCAAACACATTTTGATTGTCTTCAGACCCTGTGCTCAAGAGTAGGAATAATTCAAAACCAGCTCCATCTTCCAAGATCTCATAGACTGACAAAAATAACAGCAGCTACTATCCCACCACCACCTTGCTAAGTGCATTAAAGCATTACCTCTCTGTTCACACCCTCAATCTGAAAGTGTCTTATTTCCTCATTTGTTTACCTTTTTATTTACTGTCTCCTCCACTAGAATTCATCTGCAATGCAGGAGAGCCCAGTTGGATTCCTGGATTGGGAGGATCCGCTGGAAAAGGGATAGGCTACCCACTCCAGTGTTCTTGGGCTTCCCTTGTGGCTCAGCTGATATAAAATCTGCCTAAATGCAAGAGACCTGGGTTCGATCACTGGGTTGGGGAGATCCCTTGGAGAAGGGAAAGACTATCCACTTCAGTATTCTGGTCTGGAGAATTCCATGGACTGTAGTCCCTGGATCTCAAAGAGTCGAACATGACTGAGTGACTTTCACTTTCACCACTAGAAATGAGGCTAACATTGGAATGGAATTGCTTGGTCACAGAGTAGGTATAGAGGTAATTTTATAAGAAAATATCAAAGAGTTTTCCAAAGATCTTGTGACACTTTGCACACCCACCAGCAAAATATGACAGTTTCCATTGTTTCATGTTGCTTTCAACATTTTGTGATGACAGGTTTTTAATATTATAAAATAGTGAGTATGGAGTAGAATCTTATTAGAATCATAATTTGAATTTCCCTGATGACAAATGGTGTTGAACATCCTTTCATGAGCTTATTGGTCATTCTCAGGGTGTTATATTTAACTATTGAGTTCTAGGAAAAAGAACACACTTATAATGCAAGGCCTTTGTCAGAAATACAAATAAGTTCTCCTAGTATGTGCTTTTGGAGAAGGCAACGGCACCCCACTCAAGTACTCTTGCCTGGAAAATCCCATGGACGGAGGACCGTGGTAGACTGCAGTCCATGGGGTCGCTAAGAGTCGGACACGACTAAGTGACTTCACTTTCCCTTTTCACTTTCATGCATTGGAGAAGGAAATGGCAACCCACTCCAGTGTTCTTGCCTGGAGAATCCCAGGGACGGCGGAGCCTGGTGGGCTGCCGTCTATGGGGTCGCACAGAATCGGACACGACTGAAGCAATTCAGCAGCAGCAGCAGCAGTATGTTCTTTGCTGTTTCTTTTTCTTTGTGATATCTTCAAGTAAACAGACATTTTAAATTTTGATAAAGCCCAATTTGCCAATTCTTGGTTTTTTATCATTTGTGCTTTTAAGGTCCTCTCTGAGAAATCTTTGCCTACCTCAAAGCCTTGAAGCTCTTCTCATATGTTTTCTTCTAGAAGCTTAGAGATTTAGAGGTTGGACATTTACATTTATGCCTTTGATCAAGTATAAATTAAATTTTTGTATGGTATAAGTTATGGTTGAAGTTAAAATTTTCCCATGCAGTTATTAACTTGTTCTAATACCATTTATTCGAGTCTTTCTTTTCCCTCATGGATTGTTTTGATACGTTTATGAAAAATCAATTACTGTAGATGTGTGGTTCTATCTCTAAACTCTCGATTCTGTTTCCTTGTTCCCTACACTGCTAATACCACACCATTTCTTTCTGTAGCTTTTTAGCAATTCTTTAAATCAGGTAGTGTCAGTCCTCCAATTTTGTTCTTTTTCTTATTTGTTATAGTACTTAAGACCTTTGCACTGCACAATAATCACATTAGATTTGATTCTCTATTTGTTTCTCTTTCCCTTCAGTTTGAAGAATTACATATAAATAAAATCGGCTGTATATAGTCTTCATGTAAAATTTTTCATTCTTTTTTTTTTTTTCACTTAGCTTAAGCTTTTTGAGAGTCATCCACACTTTTGCATGAGAACTTTTGAGATCTACTCTCAACTTTCAGAGCCTCTGGCATTTCCACCTAGTTCTCAGACTCTTAGCAGTTGCTCTCTAATAGGGCTCACCAACTCTTGCTCTGGACTCTCCAAGCTCAGGCTTCACCCGAGGTGCCACAAGACATGCCCACATCAACTTCTGGGGTCTTTCCTCTTCACAGTTCTCCTCCTTTCATGTCTACCCTCAAATGCCAGCCACTTCAGCCCAAACTCCAAACTCTGCTCAGCTCAATCAGATCACTGGGATATCTTTGGGTTTCCCCTCTCTGATTCACTTTGGAAAGAGCTACAGGTCAGAAAGAAAGAGCAGACACAGGTCTTTTCTTCTTGAATGCTTCATTTCTCTCGTGAATCACAATTCTGCACTTTTGTCTGGTGCCAGGAAGAGTTGCCTCTCTTATTTTATTCATTTCTATTCTGATGATGATGAGAATGCTAGTAAGGAATTTTTACAAACACAGCTTCCTTGAGCCTTATCCTGAGTGATTGTGACTCATTGGTCTGGGCTGAGACCTGGGGATTTCTATTTTAAAAATCCTAGGAAGATGCTGATTCAACACTTAGCTTGGGACTTGTCACTCTAAGCCTCATAGGGGCCGTACTAGGGCAGGAAAGGCATTTTTCCTCTCTCTAGGATTTCATAGCCTTCCACTTGGCCGAAAGGATCGCATTGCAGATTTGCTACTTTAAATGTTGCAGGGGAGTGGTCCTTCCACAAGCAATACACTATGTACACAGTAGCCACATAACCTGAGAGGAGAATTCATCTATGGTTGAGGCATCCTCATCCCTTCATTCCTCTAGGCCTTCCCTTTTGGGAGCAGATTCCAAGTGCTACATGCTCATTTGTTCTGTGTCTGGGGACCTGGAGGTCTTTGAGGTTCTTCTCCAGATGTTGTTCCTGCAACCATCCACACTTCCCTGAGGGCTCTGGGGACCCAGATCTGAGATAGAGCAGATACTCTAGGTTTACTGTTTGCTTGCTTCACAGTTAATGGTAATTTATGAGTTTTAATCATTATGCCACGCAGGGAAAATACAACTGGGATTCATTTCAATAAGGAAATCCATCTATTTTTATACCCTGGCCCTTATCTCTGTAGCTTCCTCTCCAAATGATCTGTTCCAGAAGCCGCATTAAATGTTGAGCGAGGAGAAGTTCTCAGGCAACCTTTTCTCTTTACCTCAAACAGGTACTCCTAAGAGCTGAGCTCCAAACTATCCATAAATTCCAACCATAGTGGCTTTCTGTAGCCCTATATGCCAGAGAACTTTGCAGAATTAATGTGAATTAATACACTCAATACCAATGCATTATATGGGGCCAGTTTAGGATTCTATAAACAAATTTTAATCACTATTCATGTTCAGTCTTTGTTTTCTTCACTCATTCATCAATCTATTTATTTTTATGTTAAGCCATGTGCACAACCACAAAACAAATATTCATCCTCACTCTATGCTAGGCATTGTGCCTGACTCCAAGAACCTGGGGACTGACAAGCATTCATTTATTCACTCACTTATGCCATAAATGTTTATTGAGCATCTACTGTGTGCTAGGTAGCTTGCTTGGCATCAGGGACTCAAATAATAAAGAAGGTTATTGTCTTCATAGTTCATTTTCAGTTAGTCGTGTCCGACTCTTTGCAACCCTATGGACTGTAGCCCATCAGGCTCCTCCATCCATGGAATTTTCTAGGTAAGAGTACTGGAGTGGGTTGCCATTTCCTTCTCCAATGGATCTTCCCGACCTAGGGATTGAACCCAGGTCTCCCATATTGCAGGTAGACACTTTACCATCTGAGCCACGAGAGAATCTCTTATAAATTGGAGAGGATGCAAATAAGATAGTAAGAAAATAAAATCATATTAAAAATACTGAGTGCTATGAAGGGAGTAATACAAGTCAAAGGAAAAGGGAATGATCAGGGCAATAAAGGAAAACTTCTCTGTGGAGGTGACAGTTGAACTGAGACCTAGATGACAAGAACCAACCAGCCGTGTGAAGAATTAGATGTAGAATGTTTCAGACAAAGGAGATTTCAGATGCAAAGCCCCAGAGAAGTACAGTGTGGCTAAAACACTGTGGATGAGGAGATGAAGCTGGGGAGGTTGGCAAGGGCTAGATCACATGGGGCCTTGTACATGTGGGAAGAGCTTTGAATTTTCTACATAGGAAATTTATCTGTTCTCCCATGTGTTTGTATGTATGTAGTTTTATCACAATAAACTTATGGATATTTATTTTATACCATGAGATATAATCTAGTATTACTTTATTTTGTTGCTAATTTGGGAGCTCTTTCAGTTGGCTCCTAAGTCTGTTTGATAAACTCTTTATTATTGTAGGTTTTTTAAGTACCTTCTTACTTTTCAGGATGCTCCAGGTTAGATTCTTTATCCTAAGAGCAAAGGTGGGTCATTGGATTTATCCCATCTATCTACATCTGGCTGCCTTATATGATAAGCTTTCTGTGACCAATCCCTTTGAGTCTTTCTTTTCATGATGGCCTCTTCCTCTTCAGTCTAACCAGTCTAACCTTATGACAGCCCCCATACATTTGTTCACAGGGCAGACCTTTCCCTAGTCTCTCGCCCTTGAGAAGACTGCATCATTGTCCTCATCTCTTCAACCCATCCTGTATCCATTCCTTTTGCCACATGGAAGTGCCAGCTCCTTCCAATAAAGAGGTGGAGTGTATTTCTACCTTGATGTTGGGCTAAACCATGAGACTTATTTTGGCCAAGAGACCGAGGCAGAAGTGACGGTGTGCCAGTTCCAAGCCTGAGTCTTAAGAGGCCTTGTGAGTTTCCTTTTGTTCCGCTGAACTTGTACCATAACTTGGAGAAGAACATGTACGGGTTAACTATTTATCCCATCCTACAGCTTAGAATAGCCCATTCCAGCTAGCATAGACCCCAGCTGACCTGTGAACTAAATAAACACTTACTGTCTTGTACCCCTGAGAGTTGGTGATTGTGTGCCACTGAGGGCATTGTTAACTAGCAGGCTGATAACCCTTCAAAGCCTTGGCTTAGTGCCACCACTTCCAGGAAGCCTTCCCTCACATCTAGGAGCTCTACTCATTTCTGCTTTTTAAATTGTTGTCATGCCTTATAGACATTTTGAGATATAATTTGTGGAATAGAAACAACAGTAATAGTAATAGTAGTGGTAGAAGTAATAATGGTAAGTACTAAGCATGTGCTAGGTACTAGATGCTTATATGAACTTGCCCATTTAAATCTCAGAATAATCCTATGAGATCAGTACTATTATCTTGACTTTACAAATGAGGAAAATGAAACAGGGTTAAATCAAGAGATTAAAGTAGCTTCTCCAAGGCTATGCAGGTAGTAAGCAGTAAGGCTAGATCTGAACACTGCTTCCTGGCTTCAGAGCTTGCCCTCCCCTCTTAACCACTGCGATACCTCTTGTAATATTTGGTTTAGTACTTAGGACCTTTAGATTTGAGTTTCTCTTTGTTTCTGTTTCCCTTCAGTGTGAAGAATTACATATAAATAACATCTACAGTACATAGTCTTCATGTAAGACTTTTTGTTTTTGCTTAGCTTCAGCTTTTTGAGAGTCATCTATGTTTTTGTATGTATCCGGAGTCTGTCCATTTTTATTGTTGTATAGTATTCTATTTTTGGAGATGTCACTGTACTTTTAGCCATTCTACAATAGCAGAATGGACTAAATGGTAGAATGGACACCTGGCTTGCTTTTCATGTTTTGGATATTATGAATACACTTGCTATGAATTTCCTATGAACTCTAGCCACAAGCTCCCATGACTAGCATTGCTGTAACCACAGGATTACAAGGGAAAGAGCCCCATGAGTGGAACTCCATTATGTCCCCTGTATCACATTGTCTGGAGCCAGGTCATCTATATCACATTGTCTGGAGTGGAGGAGGGGCAGTTCAAGTGGCAGGGAGAAAGGCAATTAAAAGATGCTTATTCACAGAGCACCCATGGGCGAGGAGAAGGTCTGAGGAGCTCTAAGGAATTTGGAAGACATCTACATCCATGTGCCTACTGCCCTGCCTTAAAGAGCTGAGGATAAGGACAGAATGAGCAGAATTTTCCTGGTGGCTCAGAAGGCAAAGAATCTGCCTGCAATGCAGGAGACCAGAGTTTGATCTCTGGGCTGGGAAGTTCCCCTGGAGAAGGGAACTGCTACCTACTCTCATATTCTTGCCTTGAGAATTCCATGGACAAAGGAACCTGGCAGGCTATGGTCCATGGGGTCACAGAGAGTCAGACACGACTGTGCAAATTTCACTCACTCACTCTCACAGAATGTGTGAAAGACAAGGAAATAGCCTCATAATTGTGCCAAGAGGTGAAGAGAAAGAGACTCAAATGATCAAACAATTCTCCACAGATTCTTTGAAAGACGTTTAGTGATCCACACCTGTGTCTTTCTGGTGGCTCCACCTTTACTCCTGGAGGAGGGACCACAGGAAGTGGGAAGGAGGCAGGTGGCTCTGAGAAGCCCTTTGTGTCTGCTGCAGGGATGGCTGACTGCACACACGCGCTTGGATGCACTTGCGCTCCTCCCCACCCCTGCACTCTGACACCCAGCATTGTGCACAGAAGCCTGCAGCATCTCTGGGAATTCTGAAAGTCATGACGAAGTCAGGTCAGCATCTCACCACATCTTAGTTATTGGCAAGGAATCCCAACAGGACGATTAGGATTAATTAAAATCGGCCTGAATGATTGGTTCTGTACGAACTTTCATCAAAGCAGCCCTGTGATGTGGGCAGAGGTAAATAGCTGATTCGGCTCTAATGGACCCAGGTCTGGAAGAAGAAATGCAGACAGAGGTCAGTTTTCTCAAGTGGGACTGATGCCAGGGTCAAACTGCCAGTGCCCCTCACTTGACCATGGTTTGAGTCTCAGCGGCTCTTGGACAGGCCTGGGGGTTCCAAGTAAAGGGCCTTGAGTTTAGAAGTGTCTTGCCTTCCATTCAAATGTGGTATTGGTGTGGGATCCATCTCTCTAGTTCCATCTGCCTTTGCCCCTGGCTGGTCCTTGGCTGTCTAAACTTCTTAGAGTTCCTTGAGCAAGTCCAGATTTCTATTCTTTTTTCCTTTGTTGTGACTATGTAGTCCTCCTGTACCAGTGCTCTCAGCGGTTAAGATGCCCATGAAAAACAATGGGATCATGTTAAAAATCAGATTCTTATTCAAAAAATCTGGGATGGGGCTTGCAATCATGCATGTGATTATGAGATGCTTGTGTCTGAGCCACACTTTGAGAAGCAAACTCCTCGAGCACTTCTCCCCTTTGATTCACATTGATACCCCAATTTCTACCTAGCAAACTCCTATTCAGTCTCAGAAACCCAACTTCAACATCACATCTCCCAGGAGATTATTCTGACACCTCTTCCCACTCGAGTGTGCAGACGCCTTATGTGGTGGTTACTTTCATTACAATACTCATCCTACTCTATGGTCCTTATACTTACTGCTTACATTTTTATCTCCCCCATTTGACTTGTGTCCCTAAGCCACTGGCAGGGTTTTATCCATCCCCAGTGCCCAGCACAGGGTCTGGAATGCAATAGGCATCAATGCTTGCAGAATTAATTTGTATACAGTGGTCAACTTGTCTACACTCTTTCTTCTTTACTGTCTCTGCATCAGTCTTTCGTATCATTAAGAATGGGTTGGGACAGGGGTCACTGAGTCCAAACTAGATTCAGAGTTTCTCTATTAATGGAATTATGCACAACTAATTTTTACTTATGCTTTATGCCTTCTAATTAGTAATAGCAAATAATAAGTGATTTTTTGAACATTTAGTGAAAATCTTGTACCACTAAGCTAAATGTCATATGCATATGATTATGAATCACCTGTGAGGTAGGTATTATCCTCATTTTACACTCATGGAAACTTGGACTTAAGGTTTTAGATAAGTTGTACAAGGTCAAACAGCTTGTAAATGGCAGAGTTGGAATTCTATCCCAGACATTCTGAGGCCAGTCCTCACTTTCTTAACTGCTGTATGGTTTTGTCCAGGGCTCCTGGGACAGCTGGAATATGTCCACAATATGCCTCTGGAATGTGCCTTAATATTTTCTTTCTCTTAAAGCAAGAAGGTCTATGGAAGGGAATGTGACCTTCCTGAACTACTGGAGTTCCCAGAAAATCATCGCTATCACTGTGGATATTTTGATCCTCCTACCCGTTTGTCAGCACATTTGGGCCATCTCTTTAATGGCCTTGTCAAGACTGTCTTTTGAGTTATGACATTGTCCCTTAGAGACGTTAGTATAACAAGATTATATATTCTTCAGCTAATGTTAATACAGGCTGATTATTCTGTCAAACACCATTGCATGTATTTACACTAATATATGTAAACATTTAACATGTTTGTATTCATTTAATCCTCACAACAATTGAAAAAGTAAACATTAATATCCCCATTTATTTTTATCCCCTTAAGAATATCAAGGCACAAAGTGATTCTCTACTTTTCCTTAATAAACTGGTATTTATTAAATAGTCCCTTTGCTTAATCTTCTTTTCGTTTCCTTCTCAAAAATGGTCCATGACTTCTGAAACTCCTTAGGTTTTCTCTGATCTGCACCTAAATTAAATTTTCAGACTTGTTTCCTGCCACTTGTCCCCCTCACATGTCCTTGTTAAAGTGTTCTCTCACTATGACCAAGACACACCTCATGCTTTCTGGCCTCTACAGCTTTGTCTTCCTCTTCTCTCTACCTAAAATGCAATTTAGAAGGCTGAGAGATTCGGAGCACCTAGTTGATAATTCTCATTATGTATCAGTCATAGACGGTTGCCTTGGTGGCTCAGTGGTAAAGAATCAATCATAGCCAGACTTACAGCATAATTATGCCTGACCTTTTTTTCTGATCAGACTGAAATGAAGGGTAGGTCCATGTCTTAGTCCCCTCTGTATTCCTCTCGTTACGCACGGCACTGACATATGAGTTTATGGCAGAAAGTAGGAGTGCTTCTCTCTGCCCATGTGCTTTGCTACACTTCAGACTCCCTTGCAGCTTGCCAGGGTCATGCGGCTGCATCTGGGCTAATAGAATGTGGGTAAAAGTGATGCACGTCACACCCTAGGTGAGCGCTTAAAGTTAGTCCACACAGTCCTTCAGTCTTTGCTTTCCCTGGCACCATGGTCTGAGGAGCCCTTGTTCTGATGGCATAGCTACAAGGTAGGAATTGCCTGGATCCCAGTGTCACCACCTGGAATAGAGCTGAGTAGCAAAGGCGTCCAACCCACACAGGACTTTGAGTGAGAACTAACCCTCTATTGTTTCCAGCCACTGAGATGTGAGAGGCTTCTGCTGCAGGAGGCGGCAGCAACTACTTTACTAACAGAGGTGGTGTGTCATACCTGCCTGTTGAGTGAATTAATGCCCAAGAGACAAACAGGCATATCAGACATGTGTTTGGCTAAATGATATTACTTTTGATAACATATCTTATTACTTCTACTCACATCTCTGCAAAAAGAGTAGAAAATGCAGTACCAAAGCAAACCACAGAACAAACATAAGGTGATCTGCTTTATGCTGATATAAGCAGTGCTTACAGTCATTATTTACAAACACATCGCTCTCTTCCTTTTAAAAGATGCACTTGTAATCAAGAAAACTAAAAGCGACAGTGAGAAAATGTTCAACCATTAAATTGGCAAGACAGCCATTAAATGCCATTTGCCATTAAATAGGCAAAACCACAAAGTCTTAGACCAAGGATAATGAAAATATACCCTACCTTTTTAAGCACAGAGGATTCCAGGTTTGGGTGACTGCCCAATAATTTCATCCTAACTTGAATGCTGCTTGGACCCATTAGCCATGAATTACTTTATGCCTCTGGCATGTCTGTGTTGGTTTGTATCCTTGCATATATTCATAGGATGATTCCAGATTTGAGGCTGCAAACCAATGTGGGGCTGTGCAAATCCTCTGCTATAAAATCTCTAAGTCTGTAAGTCCTCTGTTCTGCATTTTCCCTTTGGTGCTAGGGAAGAGTATTTAATGTCATTTCTTTCCAGGCGCCACTAAATCCCAATTGGAAATCTCTGGATGATTAGAAATGAGCCTTTCTCTCTGGAATTGCTCCAAGCCTATCTTCAAAGTAGTCATGGCTCATCTTGCAATGCCTCATTGCACACCTCTCCATAGCCAGGGAGGAGGTCTTCTTTTAATGTCTTGTTAGTTTGGAAGGAATCAGAAGGAGGGATTCCTGGGGACTGCCTTATTCTGGGCTTCTCCCACCTGATCAGTTCTTAGTTCATGAGTCCTCAGAGGACAGTGCTGGTCCATTAACAATCTGTCTGGAATCCAGGAAATGGTGAGAACTGTTTTGAATCTGAGCTCCTTGAGTAAAGCACATTGAACATGGATCAGCCCAAGGGTGAGGGTGGGGAGAGGGTTGAATGAATGGATGACCACAATGGCATATCATATCAGTTTAATATTTTGCAGCTCATAAGCCACTTTGGACCTATCCTTTCATTTAATTCTCATGGCCACCACATTCACAGCTAGACTCAAACTTCTTGCCACCATCCTGGAGACCCACCATCATCTCACCCTGCCCACCTCTTCGACTTTTCTCCTATAACTCTTCTCCTAGCCCACAATTTGGCAGCTGCCCTGAGAAAGTTCCTGATTCAACACCTCTGCCTGGAACGCTCTCTCTTAGATGATTTCAGGGTTCACTTCTTGGTTCAATTATTTCTTGTTCAGTGCTGCCTCTCCTGTCTATTTTTCTAAAAGAGCATTCTCAACTCTTTTACACATATCACTCCAGCCTACATTTATTCATCTGTAAAATATGGCTGATAAGAGTACATAACTGTTGCAAGAATCAAATGAAATAATTAATGTAAAATGTTTAACCCAGGGACAATCCATAATGAGTGTTCAATAAATATTTGATACTGTGGATGTTGTTGCTATTCTCTTTCCTTCCAACTCTTCTGCTTCGACAGCTTCTACTTTAGTTAAACTAACTCCACAGGAGCCAATGTCAATTTCCAGGTGAGGAGAATGCCCTCTCCCACCAGTGTTATAAAATGAGAATCTTGAAAGAGGCAAGGAGGCAACCAGAATTGGGAAGACCACCTCCCATATGTTGAAGACCAATGTGATTTCCAAAGCTGTTCAGATTTTGTCATCTGATCCTTACAGCAACACTTAGAGGGTGATTCAATTGGGGGAAATTATTGTCTTAGTAGATGACACCAATGAAATCCAGAGAAGGAAAATAATTGGCATAATTCTCCACAGCCCAAGGAAAGAACAGGGAACTCAAACCTCCAAAAAAGATCTGAGTCCCTGAAGAACATTTTTCTAAAAGTCTAAGTCTCCTTGGCATGATTCTCACTCTGCTTTCCCCAGAGCCTACATCTAGGGCAGAGGAAAAAGTGTGTCCTCAGCCAGGTTGGGGCACTGGAAGATGCATAGCTCCAAGTTGTCTCCAAAGGACCAAACACACACTCACACATGCTCCAGACCAACCTGGTTTCGTGTCAGTATAAATACATTTAATATTGGTATTTTATTTTCTTTGGGAAACCATGGATTTTTTGTTTGTTTGTTTGTTTTTTACTAACTGTATTGATTGCAGTCATGTTTATATTGGTGGAGTTATCTCATTAGAGTCATTTGTGTAGAGGTAGCGAGGGGGCTGAGGGAAGCCAAGATATTAGCTAGTTTACTAGCAGGTTTGTCTTTAGGTGCAGCAACATCTCTCACCAAAAATCCTATTTCTGAACAATGTTAGTTATAAAGCTAGTACTGACACCCTGAGGCTTGTTGACCATGCAGAGACCAACCAGAAGGCTCTGAAGGCACAGCCCAAACCTTCTCCAAAAGGCATCCTATCCTGTTCAAGGAGTAGGAAGGAAGCATGGAGATGGAAGCTCACCAGCATACCATCTTAGACAAGAGTGTAAAGTGGAAACTCTTCATCAGGAGGACTGCTCCAGACCAGCACCACTGCTTGAGTGTCAAGCTACAGAGAGAAGAAGGGTAGGAAATTAGACCTCTATGATGCTCCTTAGGCCTACAGTTCTATGAAACTAAGACCTATGATCGTGATTCAGGATTTGCACATACAGCCAAAGACCCAGAGGACCCATTCAGACTGTCCTTATGGAAACTTTAATAAATAAAGAACATTTTACACAATTTGTCTTCAGAATTTCTGGTGTGGCTCTTAGCTTGTCCTTTCTCATATAGAGTCAGCACCCACCTCCTTAGTACTACCCCTCATTGTCTACGGACCCATTATGTAGAGAAGTAGAAGCAAGACTCCTCCCTCCATCCGAATACCCTCCTTTGAATATATGATGACAGTGGTCCCACTCTCTCAAGTCCCATTTTTTTCTATTGAAACGTAAATGGTGAAACAGCCACTGCTTTGTCTTTTCAGGCACCAATGCAATGGGTCAGCGTCTTTCCTACTTTGTGGTGTCCATAGGGGCATAAATAGCTATTTTCCTTATGCAGTTATTTAGCAAAGATTTATGTCAGGCACTCTGTTAGGACCTACTGCAGAGTAAAGCAGACAGAATCACTGCTGTGTGGGGCTGCCAATCAGAAAGAGGACACTCAGAGAATTACCAAATGAATGTGTTGTTAAAACTGCTACATGCTTTGGAGGAAGGTGTGAACAGTGTATAACAGAGGGCCTGACTTGGTCTGGTGGGCATGATGTCTGAGCTGAGGTTTAGAGATTAAACAGAAGTTACCCAGGCAAAATGGAAGTGGAAGAGGACAATCCCAAGAAAGTTACCTTCAAGAGACAAGACTGGAGCTATCATGAAAGAGGAAATAAGGCCTCTGTGATTACAGCAGACACAGGGTCCTCTCTGTACAGCTCAGAGGGATAGTAGCTATGGAAGCAAGAGACAGAACCCAGTTAAATCTGGCTTAAGAATAAAAGAGACAGTAGTGACTCACACAACTGAAAGTCAGGGGATCTAATTTGAGGCTGAACTCGACCTGGGTGTACAGACCAAACCAGTTGAATGCCTATTTCTCTACTCCCTGCTTTCCTTGTCGTTGACTTTGTTCTCAGGTAGGCTGTTATTCCCACTTGGTAGCAGCCTGGAAACCAGCACCTCCATGCCCACTTCCACAAGCTCACCCACCCCCAAGGAAAGGGCACTTGTTTCATTTTAAATTCCAGGGGGTGATTCTCATTAACTTAAATTGGTTGCAATTGCAACAGTCTTAACTGGTCAGTTCCAGCACTAGGGGGATAGGGTTGACCACCTTGAGACCACAGGTGAGAGTGGAGGGAGTGGTTCTCCAAGAGGAAGAGATGGCTGCTGAGTCCACAGAGACGGGAAAGAGCAAGCAGGACCCTGCTGTCCTCTATCACCTGCTTCTGTGTGTTAAGTGTGATGCTGCTATAGTTAGAGTAGGTATTGGGCAAATCCACATGGCAGCCTTTCTTTTTTGGAGACCTGAGCCCTTGTTGTCCCCGCCCCAACATGATCTGCCATCCCATTTCTTCTGATGGCAGTGCATGCCTTCTCCCCCTCAAAGGGTTCATTCTGAAGAGTTCTCATCAGAATATCTTCTCACACCAAAGGAACTGTCCATCGTGATGGAGTCCCTTGTCACAGGGCAATGGAATGTGGGAGTGCCCACTCTAATAGCCAGTCCCTGGTTCAGGGATATGAGTGGATCCTAATGAGCAATCTCTCTCAAGGGAACTTCAGTGAGAAGACAGATAACAGGCAATAAGGGTGATGACAGAGAATGAATTGCTGGTTTAGAAAAAGTGGAAATACTGTTCCAGATCAAGGTGAAATGGAAGTGTGTGTTATTTTAAAACCAGGTTTTCCCCCTCTGTCTTGCAAATGAGTCAGAGAATGAATTAATACATATAGAAGCAAAGGCTCATAGGAAGTGAAATTTCTTTATGGAGAAAATCTCCTTAAGATGCAGCAGAAAGGGAAGGGTTTTTTTAAATTTTAAGTTTTATTTTATTTTTAAACTTTTTTTGTATTGCATTATAGCCAATTAACAATTTTATAATAGTTTCAGGCAAACAGCAAAGGGACGCAGCCATATATATACATATGTCCATTCTCCCCAAACCTTCCTCCCATCCAAGCTACCATACAACATTGAGCAGAGTTCACTGGGCTATACTGTAGATCCTTGTTGCACGCACACATGCAATCTATTCTCTATAGTGGCTGTATAGACCTAGAGATTGTCATACAGAGTGAAGTAAGTCAGGAAGAGAAAAACAAATATCATATAATAACATATATGTGGAATCTCAAAAATGGTACAGATGAACTTTGTAAAACAGAAATAAAGACATAGACATAGAGAACAAAGTTATGGTTACCAATGAGAGAAAGGGAGGGCAGGACAAACTGTGAGCTGGGAATTGACATATATAAACTACTATGTGTAAAATAGATAACATACGAGATCCTACTGTACAGCACAGAAAATTCTACTCAATGCTGTGCAGTGACCTAAATGGGAAGAAAGTCCATAAAAGAGGGTATAAATATATACATATAACTGATTTACTTTGCTGTACAGCGGAAAATAACACAATTTTTTAAAACAAGACTACTCCAATATAAGGTTTAAAAATAAGATGTAACACAAAGGGAAGTTGATTTAGTAGGAAAAGAGCAGAAGACGTCTCTTCGGGATTCTGTTTGTTTTCGTATTCTCTCTAGTTTGAAGTTCACAGTGTCCTCTTCAAGTTCCCTTATGCTTGGAGTAGAGGACAGATGTTTTAATATCAGACAAATTGAGAGCTGAGCCTGGAAGCTGCCATCTACTAGCTGGGTGACCCAACCAAACTGCTCAAATCTGTTGAGTCTCAGTCTTATCTGTAAAGTAGGGGCAGTAACTCCTAGTTTTTACCATCACAACGCTAATGATTGAATGAAATTATCTGTGTAAAATATAAGGCACAAAGTTGGTAACTATCAGTATTTATTACTGAATGGATAGGGAGACAAGAACTTCCATTTGTTCGGCATTGTGTTATGCAAAGAGTTTTCACTTATTGTTTTAAAATATAATGTATTGATAGAAAATTTGGGATAAATTCAACAGATCAAGAGATAATGGTTGTTGAAAAAAATAGTTTGTTATTCACAGTTCACAAGAGATGGGGGCACACCACAGCACAGGGGCCACACAAGGGAACACCAGGGTCGGTTAGGAGGGAGAGGGAGAGGGGGACCCTATGACCAGAGCCTTCATTGTGGTTTTTGCAAGAAGGAAAGAGAAAAGCAGGACAAGCAGGTTTCGGATCTGAATGATTTTATATTCCAGTGGATCCTGGAATATAGGGGCTGTCCTAGGGGTCTGTTGCCTGGCCCTCAGTGATTAGGGCAGGAGTTTAGCCTGGAGTATGAGAGCCTGATGAAGGAGGGGATTGAAGGTGTGGTCTCTGGTAGGCTGGTTTTTATTTGAACAGCACACCCCCAAGAGAGCTGTTTACTACCTCTAGGAATTGGCTGACCCTGTGTGGGGCAGTTCCACAAAAGTTAGCAAGTCTCCTGGTGTCAAAGCATCAGAATACAGCAAATAAAAGACCAGGTCTATGAGGGATGCATTGTGTTATTTAGATTATTTTACTATTAATTATTATTATCATTTGACAATTCAATCATAGAAAGTAAAAGCAAGTTCTAGAGCCAGACTCTTTGGGTTTGAGTTGGGTCATCTTGGCCCACTTACTTTGCCTGTACTATACTCTGCTTCCTCATCTTTGGCTTGGAGATAAAGGCAACACCTCACAGAACTGTTATAAGGCTTAAAGGAGTTCACAACATTAAGTGGTGAGGCAATGCCTGACTTATAAGAGTGATTATTTGTACACACTTTGCAGATGGGTAAGGTGAGGTTTGGAGGCGATGTGATTTGCTCTGATGGTGTTGGGATTAGAAGGCTGTTACCCTGCCTTCTGAGCCGGGAGCCACATGCCCCCACATCTCATCTCTAGGAATTTTGTCTCCAGGGCACCCTGTGTGAATAGGGGAGTCTCCCCACTCACCAGGTGGCCCAGCTCTCATGCCCTAGGAAAACAGACATCCTGGACGGTGAGTAGCTGTGTCTGTGGTCATTTTCAACCACTGTCACTCTTGTGGCTTCAGTAACACGAGACCTTGGCTCTAATCCAGGATCACTCAGCTGCTCATTCACTGGACCCCCGTTGGGGGAAGATTCTACCCCTCTCTAGGCCTCAGTTTCCCCAGTAGGACTAGCAGCCTCCAAATGGCCCTTCTGGCTCTCAGTGTGAGATGCTGTAAGCCAGTTATTCACACCTTCCTCGTCTGTCTAAGGTAATAGAGTTGGGTATTTTCCTTTTCTCATAATGGTGGCTCACTTTGTCAGCAGGGTTGAGAGCTAGGCTTGCAGGCTCACAGTTGCCTCAAGGCAGTTGGTCCATTCCTGAGCACCAAGCACTCTGAATTCAGCCAGTTAAGCTGCAAAATCCGAAACACAGACACGACTCTCGGGGGCCCCTTACAAATGGCTGAGCTGTGTAGCTTAATGGAAGGCTTTCCAGGCATCACAGGAATGACTGTGAAAAGCGAAAGCTCTGAGCTATCACAGCCCCCTCCCCTTTGACCCATTACCGAGCCAAATGGGTGTTTTTGGCAATTATTAGACTTAGCTTTGTTAGGTTTTATTGGTTCTCTTTGCTGTTTCCCCCCAAATGGGTCATAATAATGGATTCTCAGGAGTTTGCGTATCAGGCAAAAATGGATACATGTCAAGTGCAAGAGGGAGACCTAATAAATACTAAATTCATAAAAGGGCTTTACATAAACCCTCAGAAGATGTCTCAGAGAGAAACTGAGAAAGAAATTGCTGAACAGGAAGATGTGAGCTCTCATTGGCTATAAGCTCAAACAATAGACATTGACAGGACAATACAGCAGCTATGCAGAGGTGACAAGTTTAGGCTGCATTAAATAAGATACAGTAACTTGTTCAAGGGAGATCATAGCCCCACTCTTCTCTGATTGTCTGTCAGTTAAGATTCTTTGATAGCAGGTGTATGAAAACTTGACCCAACTGGCTTAAGTAGGAAAAGAAAAAAATTCATTGATGAACTTAATTATCCAGAATTAGTCTAGTCAAGGCTACGGTTTTTCCAGTAGTCACGTATGGATGTGAGAGTTGGACTGTAAAGAAAGCTGAGGGCTGAAGAATTGATACTTTTGAACTGTGGTGTTGGAGAAGACTCTTGAGAGTCCCTTGGACTGCAAGGAGAGCCAACCAGTCCAAACTAAAGGAAATCAGTCCTAGGTGTTCATTGGAAGGACTGATTTTGAAGCTGAAACTCCAATATTTTGGCTACCTCATGGGAAGAGCTGACTCATTTGAAAAGACCCTTATGTTGGGAAAGATTAAAGGCAGGAGGAGAAGGGGATGACAGAGGATGAGATGGTTGGATGGCATCACCGACTCAATGGACATGAGTTTGGGTAAACTCCGAGATTGGTGATGGACAGGGAGGCCTGGCGTGCTGCGGTTCATGGGGTCACAAAGAGTCAGACACGACTGAGTGATTGAATTGAACTGAGACTTCAGAAGTTGCTTGATTCAGGGTGCCAATGCCAGGCCTTAATCTTCCATTCTACCTCCTCACCCTCACCCTATTTCACTCAGCTTACTGGAAAGGAGGTCTATTCTCAGGCAAACTTTCTGTCCATGGTCTTTAGCTGCCTAATGGAAACTCAAGATTCCATATGTCCAGATGAATTCAATGGTGAAAGAGTGAGACTCTTAGCCCAGCATCCCAACTAGAGCCCATTTGCATCTCATTCCGACTGGATCATGTGACCGTGTCTGGACCAATCACAGCAGGGTGATGGGACACACTGACTGACTTAACCCCACTGGTCCAGTGATCTGCCTCTCAGCTAGAGGTAGAACCCAGACACTAAAGCTCATGGGCTTATAGTAGGGGAAGGGGGCTCTCTCCACTGCAGAGGTTGGATGCAAAATGATAATCCACAAATAAGATATTTTGCTCCGTATTGGGCTCTATACTTGTGCTTCCCAGGTGATGCTGTTGGTAAAGAACCTGTCTCCCAATGCAGGAAATGTAAGAGATGAGAATTTGATCCCTGGGTGGGGAAGATCCTCTGGAGGAGGGCATGGCAACGCATTCCAATATTCTTGCCTGGAGATTCCTATGGACAGAGGAGCCTGGTGGGCTACAGCCCATGGGGTCACAAAGAGTCAGATGCAACTTAGCATGCACACACACAGGGCCTTTCTGTTTAATGGGAAACATAAAGGCAATGAAGCAGGTCCAGGAAAAGAGTGATAAGGGTGATGAGGGAGATTTAAAATCTTGTCACATAGAAGAGAATTGGAAGAAATGGGATTTCTTTCCCCAGAGAAGATAAGGTAATGGGGAATCATAAACACCGTCACCAGTTGCTTGAAGTGATAGGAAGAGCTTGAGTCACTCTGCCTCTGTGGCTGGGGCTGGAGGTGCGGGAAGACCTTATTTACACATACAGATTTTAGCTCCATTGATCACAGGAATCAGGTCACTATTACCTCTTGCTTGAACTGCTTCAACAGCCACACAAGTGTTTCTGTTATTACCCACCTGTTCTCCAATTCAGCACCCACCCTACAATCAGAGTGACCCTTAAAGGTCTAAATCAACTGTCAATTAAATCTGATGTGGTTTATTTATATGGTGGAATATTACACAGTCATAAAAAAGAAGGAGATAATGTCATTTGTAGGTCATTTGGACCTAGAGATTATCATACTAAGTGAAGTAAGTCAGACAAAGTAAGACACGTATTTGTATGATATGGTTAATGTGTGAAGTCTAAAAGAAATGATACAAATACACTTATATGCAAAACAGAGATAGACCCAAAGGCATAGGAAACAAATGTATGGTTTCCAAAGGGGAAAAGGGAGGAGGGATAATCTAGGAGGGATTAACATACAGCACATGGGGTCACAAAGAGTTGGACATGACTGAATGACTAAGCACAACAACAATAGGTAAAATAGATAACCAGCAATGACCTACTGTACTGCACAATATTTTGTGATAATCTATAAGGCAGCAGTGCCCAACACTTTTGACGCCAGGAAACAGTTTTGTGGAAGACAGTTTTTCCCTGGATCAGGGTGGGAGATGGTTTTAGGATGATTCAAGAGCGTTACATTTGTTGTGCATTTTATTTCTGTTATTATTACATTGTGATATATAATGAAGTAATTATGCAACTCACTGTCACTTGCCACTTGATAGGGTTTTCATATTAGTCTGCAAGTGATAGATTTATGGTAGTCTCTGTGCAGTTAAACCTCTCTGCTAATGACAGTCTGTATTTGCAGCCACTCCCCAAGGCTAGCATCACCACCTCAACTCCACCTCAGATCATCAGGCATTAGATTCACATAAGGAGCTCACAACCTCGATCCCTCGCTAATGAACCAAAGTACAATTCACAGTATGACAACCTAATGCTGCTGTTGTTCTGATAGGAGGAGGAGCTCGGATGGGAATGTGAGCAATGGGGAATGGCTATACACTCAGATGAAGCTTCACTCCTTCACTTTTCTGCCGCTCATCTGCTGCTACGTGGCCTAGTTTCTAACTGGCCGTGGACTGGTACCAGTCCATGGCCCGTGAGCTGGGGACCCCTGCTATAAGGGAAAAGAATCTGAAAGAAAATAGATAACGTATGTATAACTGAATCACTTTGTTGTACAACTGAAACTCACACAACATTGTAAATCAACTATATTTTGATATGAAAAAGTCTAAGCCAACTGCTGTCACTCCTCTGCTTAGCAACTTCCAGTAGCTCCCTGGTCACAATCAATGAAATCTCCTAAGGTGGGCTTACTTAATCACTCTCTGTTAACCTCTTGGGCTTATCTCAGAGCCTGCCCTTCCTCACTCCTAAAACTCCAAGCACACGCCACACTAGATATTTCCGTTTCTGCCAGACCTTCTCCACCCCAGGGCCTTTGCTTTTATGCTGTGCTCTACCTGCAACAATCTCCAGTCCGGCTCCCACATCGCTAGCCATCTCATTAATCATGGCTCAGCTCACATGCTCACTCTCTACCTTAGGAGGGTTCCCCTGAGCCATCTGCGCTAATTCGTCCCCTCCCCACCACAGCCATTCTCTGTTACCTTTCTCTATTGTACACCCCTCACTTTCTACAACTATCCTATTTATACTGTTTCTTTCTTTCTTTATTTTTTTAAATTTTCTTTACTTTATTGTGTTGGTTTTGCCATACAATGACATGAAACCACCATGGGTTTACATATGCTCCCCCTCCAGAACCCCCCTCCCTCCTCCCTCCCGATTCCCTTCTCCTGGGCCATCCCGGTGCACCAGCCCCGAGCATCAATCCTGGGCTGGCGATTGATTTCACATATGGTAATTAACATGTTTCAATGCCATTCTCCCATATCATCCCACCCTTGCCCTCTTCCACAGAGTCCACGAGTCTGTTCTATACATCTGCGTTCCTTTTGCTGTCTCGCATGCAGGGTTCTAGTTACCATCTTTCTAAATTCCATACATATGCGTTAGTATACTGTATTGTTGTTTTTCCTTCTGGCTTACTTCACTCTGGATAATATACTGTTTCTTTAAATTAACTTATAAACTACCTTCTTCCATAAGACTGAAATACTCCAAAAACAGCAATTTCTTATTCACTGCTGTATCCCAGATGCCTAGAAGAATAACTGGACTCAGAGACTTAATCATACAAAAGCACAAAAGGATTGTTTCTACTGCTCTTTGGCCTGATGAACTGGTAGGTTTCCAACACTTGAGCATATCCGAACAGACTGAGTGAGTTTGTATCAGAGACGGATTTCTGCATTGCATGGGGGGCACCTCCCAGAGCTCCCTGATGCAAGGAACCTGTGCTGTGCCCACAGCAAGTAAATGACAGCAACCTTGGCTGTGATTCCTCTGCTTTACCACTTGTCAAAAGGAAATTTCTTCCAGTTTCATACCTTTGGTTCTGGGTGTTTTTTAATTAAAGACACTCTTTGAGGAAATGCGCTAATCCTGCCAGTACCTGACTTTCTAATTCCTTTCTCACCGTGAAAGGAAGGCATACTGGCCACTCTGGCCCCAACTGAGTTGTTTTCCCAGAGAACTTTCAATCCTTCTATGCACAATAATGAAATATGATACCAAACAGGCCTGTGTCAATAAATCTACAGGAGAAAGGTCAGGTTTACATCACTGGATGGGATTGGCAAATACATTTGCTCCTGCAACGTCTGTGTTTTAAATGCCACCCTCCGATGAACCTGGTGCTGAAACACACTTTGGAGTTTGATGAGATGTCAGTTTTGCTCAGCCCTGATCAAATAAGATGAATGAAAGTGAAACAAGAACAAAAATATTACTTCTGTCGTTTTTATAATGCATTACAGGAATTGGGTCAGTCGGGGAGATTTCTCTTAAACAAATACCAATTCCTGCTCAGTGTCACCCATGGATCTGCTAGCAAGTGGACAATGATCGCTTTTGCATCATAAAGGGCACACAATTGGATGAGCAAAGACCAGGGCAGCACCCCTATAATACCATCTCCTTCTTCAGATCTTCAAAACTCACCCATCCTCCTTCCATTCCTACTTCAAATAATGCCATATGAGAATATGGATTTCTTCCTGTACTGAGCAAACATGGTTAAAGAACAGGATGGAATTTCTCCTGCAAGAAAGAATTAAAATCATTAATTGTTCATTTGTTCAACTTAAAACGTGTGAACCAAGTTAAACAGAGACTCAGAGACCTGTCTGACCCAGTCTGAGAGCCATGAGGTAAGAGAACAAGACAAATTATGAGATCTGGGATGGGAAATCACTAAATAGCAGTTAGTCAAAAGGAGCCAAATTCCAGGAACCAGGAAAAGCAGATGAAGCCACAGGAGATAATGAATAGCTGTAGGCACCATGGATGATGTAGACTAGGGGTTGCTGGGGGCCATCTTTGCCTCCCTGTGGGGTAGCCTGCACGAGAACGAGGCCAGCATAGAGCAAACCAAAGACAGAGGGATGGGGGTGAAGTCCTAAGGACTTCAGCACCTGGATCCAGCCTTGACTGCAGTCCCATGCTCCAGACTTCTCATTTATATGAGGCAATATTTTCCCCTTCTTGTTAAACATTTAAATTAAAAAAGGGAAAATGAAGACATGGGCTTTTATCTGCCTGATTATGCTGCAAAGGGTCTTGGAGCGCTACACAGGACCTCACACCATCTGTGCTGGGAATGGAGGGCCGACTCTCCCTAACTGACATCCCTGGGTTGGTCATCTAACCCAGGAGAGACCTGCACCTCTGCTTCCATAGGTTCTCTGTACTCCCACACTAGACCGACACAGAACCTGGAGGAGACTGCTAACAGCTGGGTCCCAGAGGGACTATTGTGCTGCTCTTATCATCTTTATTCAGCTCTTTCCAACTTTTGAAATTCACCAAGAATTACTGTTGAAAGAAAATGATTCCCATGCCTTGTGAGCAGAAAGATCCCCAAACTCTCCCAGGATAATACATCTCTGAATGATAATACACAATTGATGGTTTTTCTTCCCTACTTGCCTTTCACCTTTCCCAAGTTGATATGTTAGACTTATGGAATTTTCTGTTATTTCATTCAACTGATATTAGACCCGAAGGGAAGGGACATGTGATGCCTTTGATGCAAAGATGTTCAGGAATGCCTGCATCTTCTGAGCTGGAGGGTGGAGTAACATGAGATGCTCTGAAATCAAAGAGAGAACCGAAGGGGCCATGAACAGAGGTGAAGGGAAAATGTCTTGTCTCTCCTGATAATGTTACTCCCACTGCCCAACTTATACAGTGGGTTTCACAGAACTGGCTGAGACTGGGAGGTCTGGTTCCCAGGCACATGCAGGAAGCTGACTGAGGAGTACCCTCAAAGATCAACCCCTGTTGGGGAGTGAAGGCAGTAGGAACAGGTAGAGGATGGAGTTGAATTTCTGTACAGAGCTTTGGAGTTGAGCTGGCTCTTCAGAGTTGTCTCAAGGTAAGAGGACTAGGCTGTTAGAGCTGTATCAGAGAGCCATTGGGTATAGGCCACACTTCCCTTCTCCAGAAGGTGTGTGATACTGGGTGAGGGAAACTCCTGGAGAGGGACTCAGCTGATACCATTGGTCTCCAAAACTCCCAGTAGTAGGAGAATGAAAGCCCCAGTCCTAAAGGGACAATCTGGGTAGGACACCAAAAAACCCACTAAAGACCATTATCCTAGGACCACTGTAACATTTAGATATGCTTTATTTATGTAATAAGACCCTGGGACAGTTTCTCCAAGATTCTGATTGGTCTGTTTTTCTGGGGAAATTCACGAGAGGATGGTTAGTGGCAAGAACTATGATCCTACTGTTAGAGCTGATTCCAAGGCACAGCTGATCCTCACTCCTTCCCTTCTCCGCCCCCATCCCAGATTCCCCTCATCCCTGGATTAGCATATCTACTGGCCTGGTGGCTTACTTGGGTGACCCAGGCCCTCATTCCTGAGGAGTCCCCTATCTTAACCAGGTTAAGGAAGCTGTAGTTCTTCATTTTCCATCAAAACTGAGAAACAAAGTACTGAGACACTCCAATAGATCACCTGGATACCATACCAATTCTTTTCTGCTGCCATTTTTGTAATACCAATGTGACCTCCATCAGATGATCAGGGTCAATATTCCTGCTGGAATGGCCTCTCTGATGTGATTGGTTCTCTCTTTGCTTCAGGCTTCTCTTGTGGCTTAGCTGGTAAAGAATCCACCTGCAATGCGGGAGACCTGGGTTCAATCCCTGGGTTGGGAAGATCTCCTGGAGAAGGGAAAGGCTACCCACACCAGTATTCTGGCCTGGAGAATTCCATGGAGTATGTAGTCCATGGGGTCACAAAGAGTCGGACATGACTGAGTGACTTGTACTTGCTTGAGGAGTTCCAAGTGACTAAACACCAGTCATACCTTAAAGCAGAGTGAGCCTCATGCTGTGTCATTTACTGAAAACTTTCATTCCCATTCTCAGAACTAAGACCACTAGCCTCACAGAGTGCAGAATCACAGGGACAAGAATATAAATTTCCCCAATGGGTTCAGTTGTGGGGGCATGACAAATAGGAAAATTCCTGCTCGCACTCCCTAGTTCCCAGACCCATTGGGAATATAGCATCATAGAAAAATGGCCATTGATTCAGGATGTCTGGTGTGACCTAGAGGATTATACCTCCATCCTCCTAGGATAGCATCATCAAACTGGTGCCTCAGCTATACTTTCTAAAGGCCTTCTCATGTCTTCCAGATGGGTGCAGTTTTGATAGGACGAGAAGATCACATGGTCATAGCCTCATACCCATACCTCTTTTGATATAGAGTGGTTCCTTTATAGAGGCGGTATTATTGGGAGTAGTATTATTGGGGGTAGTATTATTGGGAGCTCATGTCAATGAGGACTTCCCAGGTGGTACTAATGGTAAAAAAAAAAAAAACCTGTCTGCCAATGCAGGAGACGTAAGAGATGTGGGGTTTGATCCCTGGGTCAGGAGGATCCCCTGGAGAAGGAAACAGCTATCCACTCCACTATTCTTGCCTAGAGAATCCCATGGATGTAGGATCCTTGTGGGCTATGCTCCATGGGGTTGCAAAGAGTCAGACACGACTGAAATGACTTAGCACACACGCACGCATGTCAATGAACTAGGCATTGAACCTCAGATAGAACTACTGCCTGAGGTCTCAACAGCAGAAAAGGTAAACTTCTACCCAGAATATGTGTGAATTCCAGCCAAGAGGAATCAATGTCTCTTCTGGGTAGAAGAGGTCCAAGGAATCAACTTCCCACTGTTGAAAGGTTGTTTTTCTTAAGGGAAGGTGCCATATTAGGAACTCAGCTTTGGTCTAATTGTTAGCAGGTTGACATTTGGCAGTGGCAGCAGCTAGATCAGCCTTGGTGAACAGGAGCCCAGGTTGTTTGGTTCATGCATACCCTCAGCTCAAGTACTGCCATTGTAGCTACTGCACCTGTTTGCCCACTGTGCAGCACTTGGCCCACCAGAGGCAGAGGCTGAATGATGGCATTTGCTGAGGACAAGACTTTCTGCTTAGTTGATTGTTTAGTAGCTTGTTCATGATGAATCTCTCTAAGGAGTGTTAATATGAGGTAGAAAAACCTGACACTTCATATTTGCATGTTTATATCCCCATGCTTCCTTCTCCAACTAACCTGACCCTGATCTTTTGCTTTTTCTCCTTTTAGATGCCTGACCTAGCTCTTCCCTACTATCCAGCAGCCCACACAATTCATTCCACTTTTCACTCAAAGGGGATAATCCAGTGCAATGTCCAATATTCCACCAACTGGGAGGATTTCTGTCTCATTTCTGTTTTATGTGAACACCACTAAATGGGGCTGTTGTTTATCAGCAATCCATTTTCAACTCACACTGACATTCCAGGCTAGTGCATCTATGAGCCAAGTTCAGCAACTTCTTCCTCTGTCAGCTGGTCATGAGGAATTTTCATGTGGCCATATGAAATAGTTATGATGATGTGGGAGTTCTGGGTCACATACTTATGCAGCTTGCTCATGCCTCTGTCCCCTATCATGGCTGGATGTACTTCTTCAATGAGACAATGGATTGCTCATAGTTGGTTGAATGTGACAGAATCCAGTTCACAAAGTTCATGCCTAGCCCTGCCATCATTTTATATCCCATGGCCATGGTGTCCACCAAAGGCCTGCAGCGTGCCAGAAGTATTCCTTGGATGGTGTATAATTCTCTGCTGCACATGTCATGGCTTTGCTCTTGAAGCTAAGGTTCAAAAGACTTGACATGAGTTCCAGATGGAATCCTGGGAACCATTACAGACACCTCTGATAACTCAGAGTCTTCTGGGTCATATGGCTGTTTGCACCATAGCCTGAGACCACAGAAGAGCCCTTTCCTACTCTTGGCCCTTCTCAGAATTGGCAGCTTTTCATGTAACCTGATAAATAGGTCATAACAATTATCCTAAGTATAGAATATGTTGCCTCCAGGACCCAAACTGATCAACCAGAATTTGTAATTTCTCAGTGAAAGGAAGTAGGAGATGCAATTTTTTTTCTCTTGGGATTGGATGGAATAGGCCAGCATCCTTCCAACCTCTGGATTCCTAAAAATCCTTCCCAATATGGTAGGTTCTGAATATTTGTAGGGTTTGTTTTCCACCCTCTTGAGAAGGAAGGAGGCATGAACTCATCTGGTATGATTAACATGATGTCATCAATAAAGTGACTGCTACAATATCTTACTGAGTGTCTGGATGGTCCATATCCTTTTGAGCTCCTTTATAACACAAGATGGGCACGTCTTGCCCCAGGCAAATCTTGCTCCAGGCAAGACTGTAAATGTAAGCTACTTCCTGTCTCAAGAGAATGTCAACTGTTTCTTACACTTTACTCACAGGAATGGAAAAGAATACATTCATTCACCAAACATATAGCACCATACCTTGTAACTGAGACTGAGTTAATCTGCTTTGGCAAATATCCCACAGTTAGTACAACAACTTTAATTAGGATTACTACCTTCTTGAGTTTACCATGGTACATTTTCATCCTCCCAAATTTTGTCTGGTTGTTATAGGGGCCAGGCCTGTGAATCAGAATATGATGGGGATGAATTTTTTAGGCTGTCACTGATATCTGTCATTCACTGGGCTTTTGACATTTTTTAAAAAAATTAATTTGTGTTTTATTGAAGGATGATTGCTTTACAGAACTTTGATGTTTTCTGTCCAACCTCAACATGAATCAGCCATAGGTATACATATATCCCCTCCCTTTTGAACCTCCCTCCCATCTTCCTCCCATCCCACCCCTCTAGGTTGATACAGAGCCCCCATTTGAGTTTCCTGAGCCAAACAGTAAATTCCTGTAGGCTATCTATTTTGCATATGGTAATGTAAGTTTCCATGTTACTCTTTCCATACATCTCACCCTCTCCTCCCCTCTCCCCATGTCCCTAAGTCTGGTCTCTATGTCTGTTTGATTTACCATCTTGGGAATGGGATGGAGGGCAGTGTCAGGTGCTTCCACTTGGCCTTTCCACTGTGAGGGCTCTTACTCTACAAGCTCTCATTACACATTTGGGAACTGGGGAAATGACTCCTGGATGGGACTGTGGACTCAGTGGATCCAGTATAGCCTAGACCTGGGTCACAGCTCCAGTGAACCCCAGGCGTCCCACTTTAATAGGACAGTTATGATGGTGCTTTGAGTCCCTATAGAAGTAATACTAGAATGGGTAGCCATTCCCTTCTCCAGGTAATCTTTCTGACCCAGAGATCAAATTCAGGTCCCCTGCATTTCAGGCAGACTCTACTATCTCAGCCACCAGGGAAAACATTTAATTGTATAGGTTGACCAATATAGTTGTTGGCTGTCCATCTGCCTCACTCACAGGAATGCTGAGTTCCATTAGTAATGCACATAGCTCTCTGAGAATCAAGTCTCTCAGCTGTCATTCTGATTTGACTGTACCTGCCTTGCATCTTATAGGTGAACACTGCCACACCACAGCAGACACTGCCTTCTCTGGTGTCTGAAGATTCTACCATCCTTATTGCTATCAGCAAGCCCAGTTCTGATACAGCATTTTCCATCACTACACTGGACTACAGAGGTTAGCCATCACTGTACTACTCAGCAGTGTCCATATCCTCTTACCAGCACAAACCTTAACATTTTGGCAAACAGTGTTGTCTGCTCTCACCCACCAAACAGAGCTGGCTGAAGGAATATTCTGGCTTTATCTAATATAGCCACTCTAGGTTGACCGCTTCCCTAAGCTTTTCGATCCCTTCATTCTGAATTGCCTTAGAAATTCTGGCATTTTAATTTATTATTTATCTTTACACCATCCGGGGCTTCCCAGGTGGCACAGGGGTAAAGAATCACCTCTCAATGTAGGAGACACAAGATATACAGGTTTGATCCCTGGGTCAGGGAGATCCCTGGAGTAGGCAATGAAAACTCACTCCAGTATTCTTGCCTGGAAAATTCCATGGACAGAGGAGCCTGGTGGGCTACAGACCATGAGGTTTCAAACTCAGACATGACTGAGCAACTGAGCAACTGAACTGTTTATTCTACCCATGTTTCCATTCTAACACTGTGTTGCTGTCTTTAATGTGCCCACATTGATAAGTTCTTCCTTATGCAGTTGTCCCCTCCATCTAGGATCCTCAATACCAGGTCACATTCTTACTCTCCTATCTCCTGCCAGGAAATGTTTACTAGGTCCTGCAGCTCCTTCATGTCATAGGTCTGTGCTCTCTTTGTAAGCCCAGTGGTTTCTTTGCTGAGTTAAGTTGTAACTTAACCCTGGTAATGTGTCTGGTGGCAAGGAGATAAGATGAAGGTGGATCCTGAAGGGGGCATGTTTTCTTGTGAGGCAGAATCCTCTACATTGTCATCAAGCAAGTCAGACCTGCTACACTTTGCCAGAGGCTGGGAGTGGAGTAAGGGAGAATGGACAACTTCTTTTATCACAGAATGTTCTAAGGGCTCTATGTATTCCAACCTTTGAATGTCAGATGTTACCACATCCCACATCCCAGGGTCCCACTCCTTTCTAACCCTGCCTCTTGCAGAGCTTATCTGCCTAAATTCAGATACCTGTGAATCTTGATATTTTGGTAATTAAACGTGCAGCTTGGTCCTTAACTTTTTATAGCCTTTGGCTGCAAAGGATGAGAAACTCTTTCACAGAAAACACCGTCTGGTTTTCAGTTTAGCCTTTAATTGGTTATCAGGCAGCCTCAGCCATTCATTGTATTTTTTCCAGTGCATAGATTATCACAAGAGCTATCTAATCCCAATCCTTACAATTAGTACTTCCCTTCCAGTTCTCACAAGTCTGAGATACCATCGCTTCCACCATTATCTTATCCTATAAATGCACTAGCATTTATAAATGTGGTAGTATTCAGTGGGTTATCTGTGCTCTGCCCACAAGCAGAGGGGCTTATATCACTGTTGGCCAGTTAGCAGGCTGACAAACTCCTCAAACCCAGCTCCAAAACCCCATCTTAGAGTCTGCTTCTTCACACTGCTCTTGGCACCAACTGCCTTTGGTTGGGCTTCCAGGGACACAGACTGAAGTGGAAATGTGCCCATAAGTAGTTCATTCAGGAGTATCTTGAGGACCATATATGCTGGGGAATGATGAGTAGGATTGGGTGAAAGGATGGGCTTAAAATGAAAGATCTCACATGTACATTACCGTATGTAAATGGATGGCCAGTCCAGTTTGATGCATGAAGCAGGGCACTCAAAGCTGGTGCTCTGGCACAACCCAGAGGGATGGGGTGGGAAGTGAGGCGGGAGGGCGGTTCAGGATGGGGAGACACATGTATACCTGTGGCCAGTTCTTGCTAATGTATGGCAAAAACCATCACGATATTTTAAAGTAATTATCCTCCAATTAAAATAATTAATTTTAAAAATAGAATGAAACATTTCAGCTAAATCCCAGAGGACTTTGGAACTGGTGTCACCCCCCTGTCCCACACTGAGGTACATTTTCTAGGCTACGACCTTGGGTTCAATGGCTCTTTTCATCTGAGGACAATCCCATAAAAACAACTCAGCTGAGATCTGTCTGCCAACGACTCTGCCAACAGCTTGGGTGAATGAGTGTCTTAGTCCTAAGGAAGAAATTTGGATGACACATCACATCATCCACTACCGAGGGGATTGTCAGATGTTTCACTGAGATGCTGTCTTGTTTTCCTTTCTTGCATACATTAAGTCTTATGCAAAGTATCAATTTGAGGACTGGGCTGAAGCTATCCTTGTTCCAGGGTAGTTCACATAGGCCACACAAACTCGATAAGATCTCCTAAGAGTTTGTAAGCCAAAACAGTCCGGTTGTTTTATAATTGTGGCAGTGACTTCTATGTGTTTAACACAATGCATGTCTTTCTGGGCACACAGTTGGATTACGTGCACCATCTCTGTGCCTGTCGGGCATGGTCATGCACCAGGCCAACAAGATGTACGCAATGTGAAGCTGGCCACTTGTCCTGGCCCATTAAAAACCATTGCAGATGCAAGCCTCTCTCTCTTATCCTGTCTTTCAGGACCACAGAGGACAGTAAAGCTATAAGGTAGAAACAGTCTGTGCCCCTGGTGACTTTATGAAAGGTCACCAACCAGATACTCACAGTGTGTTATATGATTGAGATATAAAATTCTGTGTTTGGCCACTGAGGTTTTAAAGTTGTTTATTACAATGACTCACACGCCTGGACTAAGACAATAAGTTATCCCAAGAAGCCAAAGCTTTTTAATAAGGACTGTTGTGCTAATAACCGAAAACCTAATGGAAAAATAGAAAAAGTTAATCCACGTATAGCTTTATTCTGAACATCTGGACCTCACTGCCCACCTCTCCAGAGTCTCTCGGTCTCCTTGACTCTTTTAGGCAACAAACTGGTGTGTAGTCCTGAGTCACACTGTGAGTTCAAATGCCCCTGGGAAAATCACTGCACTTCTTTGCGCCTTAGTTTTCTCATCAACACAATGTACATAATAATAGTACCTCCCTCCTAGGGATCCTGTGACGTTTCAGTGAAGACAGGTAGGCAAAGTGCTGAACACTGTGACGGACACATCAGTAAACACAACTTTCACTGCTGTTAGTAACCACCTTTCAGCCTTGGGAAACACTGTGAGGTCAGAGTAGATCTTTATACCTATTTTACAGGTTGGGAATTCGGGTCTGTAAAGTTTTCTAAGACCCCTATAAGATAAAAAAAAAGCCCAAGCTGGACCTCAGATATTGCAATTCTTGATTCCTTGCTATTCTCTGCATCACATTCATGATCCCTCTACCCCTCAGCCAGTTGTTTCCATTCATGATACTCACAGTCCCCCAGAGGTGGAATCACTGCTTTTTGGTAACGTGTCTTTTTGGAGAGAGGCTGCTGTGGCAGAGCTGACGCTGAGCTGAGAGCTTTTACTGCTCAGGTGCTATGTCATCATGTTTGTCTCCACGAGGCCTGCAGGAAAAGTGCGCTCATTGCTGACAGCACCTCCCTTACCCCACTCCCCATCATTCCTTCTCCTACTCCCAGAAGCCAGTTCCGCACAGACCAGGGCACCTCCTTAGTACCTGTTCCAGGAACCAGTGCTGGATTCATACGGGAAGACTCTCCCTGAGATCACACTCAAACCATCAGTGCTTGCTGTACCATAACATCTCCCCAGATGACAACAACATTAAAGAGACAGGGTAGTATAGCAGGAGGGGAATGGGTGTTCAGGTTCTTTCAGATGCATATCACATAAACCCAACTCAGACTAATGTAAATGTGATCCCTCTTGATGGATAGATAGATAAAGACGTACACATAGATATATAGACATAGACATAGATACCTATGCACACTGGTGCTACGGTTTAAATGTCTGTGGTCCTTTCCTCTTCCAGATTCTTACACTGAGCATCTGATGCCTCCTCACATGATGGTATTAGCTTCTGGGGCTTCAGTCATGAAAGGGATCAGTGCTTTATAAAAGAGGCTTCAGAGAGAGCCCTAGCCCCTTCCCCCACGTGAGGACGCAGTGAGGAGGCACAAGCTATGAATCAGGAAGTGGGCTAGACACTGAATTTGTTGGCACTTTCATCTTGGACTTCCAGCCTCCAGTACTGTGAGATATAAATATCTGTTGTCTATGAGCCACCCCGTCTCTGGTATTTTGCTATCACAGCGTGAGCAGGTAACTGGTTGAAATCGCTGCTGGATCCCAGGAGCTCAAATGTTTCCTCCTCCTTTTCTTCCTTTAGAAGGGGAGGTTGTCTGTTTTTTCAGCAGTTTGAATCAAAGTCGCATAACTGAACTGGCAGTAGCCCCCAGTCAGATCATGTGATCTTCCCTGAGCCAATCACCGTCGTTCGAGTGTGTGGTGCTTCCCCTGGCCGGGCCTGGGTCACAAGCTCCCCTCTGGGACTGGAGTAAAGTCGGACACATTCCTAAGCAGATGGACTGACAGTGGGAGAGGTGTGGTTCTGTAAAGGAGGCTTAGCAGCAGTGTTGCTGGAAGGAAAACAGGAAACTGGCCAGGCAGAAAAAATAGATGTTCATTACACCTGGGGTTTGTCCGTTATGGCTGGAGTCTGGTATTCGGTCCTGCCTTTAGTCACTTCTAGGGTATCAAGCCAGTTGTTGGTGTGTTTTTTTCCTTATGCTGTTTATTGAAGGCTGAACTTTGGCTCTTAAATCATAAGCTTCTGTACTTTAAGTTACTTCCTAGGCTTGTATTACCCATTGCAAAGGTCAGAAATAACTGAACTTTACATTGGAGTGCAATTGTTGTATTCTTGCTGTAGGATGGAAGGTAGACTAATCAAGTTTTTAAACTACCTCATGTCAGGTGGCATCATGTAACTTTTTCTACTTTTCTTTCATCTTAGGAAATACCTACTCTTTAAATATCAGAGCTGGTCTTGGTTTTATATTTGCTTTGGATAACTGTCCCCATGGGGTCTCAGTTGGGTTTCTGTTTTAGAACTAGCAATACTACCTTAGAAAGCATGATCTTTATGACAAAAAATATTCTGTATGCGTCTAAAATTCCGGCAAGATAAGAGAAAGATTATTAAAAGCTATGGATCTTTATTGTTAATATTTTTTGCTACTTAATAAAAATGATAGTAAGAATAATCACTTCTCATTTCTTGAACATTTCCTAGGTGCCAAATATTATGCTGAACATTTTATATGCATGATCTCAAGTCTGGGTTGTCCAGGTTCTTGTCTCTTCCTCACTTCCCCTCTCCCCATCAAAACCATTCAATTCTTTTCTACCAACAACTCTGTATTTTCCAATTTATAACCCACCATCTTCTTTGTTTATTTTTCTTCCAGATTTATCCATTGCTTCCACTAAGATCATAACAAACCCCAACTGATACCTGGGTAACACATACTTCTTCTTTTGGAAACAGGAGGTCATGGGAATAAACCAAATCTATTCCTCCTTGGGCCACTGTTGACTCTCCTCAGACCCCAAAAAACTGTGCTTATTTGCAGGAACAGGGCAGAAAAATCCAGCACACGGGCGTGCCAGTGCCCTTGCATAAAGACAGCCAGGCTGTGCAAGTGTGAGGCTGTGCCAACCTCTGGGAGTAATCCTTCCCATGCTGTGTGTCCATGGAGCTGGGCACGGCCAGTAATCAAATGAGATCCCTGCCCATGGGAGAGCAGACTCCCCAAGGAATGCCAGAGGGATCTCCTGGGTTTAAAACTAACAAACAAGGCAAGTTTGAGGCAAATAATTTAGCTAATGTCCTCAGTGTCTGACATTGATATGTTTGTATTTGTATGCCAGCAGGCCCTTAATAAACACATTCTCTTTTGTCCCCGGAAATATTCTGTAAATAAATAACAAGATACCCCACTTTTGCTGACTAACCATTTTTCCTTTCTTTCTTGGTGCCAGTTGAACTTTATAAATGACTTTCATTTACAGTGCATTATGTTTCCTCGTATTGCTTGCCTCTAAATCCCCATGCAATATTTTGTGTCCTTTCCCATGATACTGTAAGGGTCTTTAACCTTTTCAGAGGAGCACATGCATGTGTAAATGTGTGTTTGCATGGTGAGTATATGTGTGGGTTTCATAACATCACACACTTATTCTATTCTATCATTCCTAAATGGATCGACTGAAGTATGTAATTTTTGCAAAGTGTCTTAGAACTGTTATGTTTCCATTAATGTCAGTTATATTTGGTTTGTGTAAATTGACCTCTGGATGACTGAGGCTAGAGCAAATTGATCCCTTTGGTGTGAATGCGGAAGCAGAGACTGAGGTGGGGATGGGAAAAATCCATGGCTGAAGCCAGCGCAGATGTTGTTGATCAGGTTTGTCATTCATGTCAGTGTAAGCTTTTTTTCAAAATTCATTTGAAGTTTTCCCTAGAAAACACCAAAGTGCACTATTCGACATAAGGCAAAACAATAACTACAGTTTGTTGAGCACACACTGCATGCAAAGTCCTCTGCTAGCACAGCATCATTAATCTCCACAAAGACACTCTAGCAGGCAGACGTTAGTGTTATTCCCATTTGATAGATGGGGAAACTGAAGTCTAGAGAAGTGGAATCTTTTCCCAAGATAACACAGAAAGTTTTAAAAGCCTTTCAATCTGATGCCAAAACTTGCTTCTAAAAGTCTGGCCAGTATAGCCAGAGTCTGATTTCGAGACTGTGAGAGAGTTACAATTTTGCAAACAGTTCCAGGAACATAGGCTCTTTACTTCTGGCTTGGTGCTAGGCTACCCACAAATTCACCAGTGGCGAACTGCTGCTTCTTCTGTGGTGGGTCTGAGCAGGGCAGTGAGGCCATGGAGATGAATGCAACTGGCCCTGGCTTCTGACTTTCATAGTGAACTTCTAGATAAGCCAACAAACACCCTCTCCACACTGCAAGATGGGAGTACATTCATTGATTCATGCAGCAAATATGTATTAAACTCTGTGAAGGCACTATTGTAAACACTGGTACTACAAGGCAGACAAAAGCCCTGAGCTGATGCTAAAGAAACCTTGTGACCCCATGGACTCTAGCCCACCAGGCTCTTCTGTCCATGGGACTTCCCAGGCAAGAATACTGGAGCGAGTTGCCATTTCCTTCTCCAGGGGATCTTGTAGATCCAAGGATCAAACCCACATCTCTTGCATCTCTTGCATTGGCAGCTGGATTCTTTACCGCTTAGCCACCAGGGAAGCCCTATCCAATGATAAAAGAACTTTGCTTTACTTTTCTATCATGGATGTAACCCATTACCCCAAATGTAGGGGCTTAAAACAACATTCATTTATTATCCCACAGAACTGTAGGTCAGAAGTCCAAGCAAAAATCAAGGTGTCACAAAGCCAAAATCAAGGTGTCAGCTAGCTAGGGTCTTATCCAAAGGCTCTGATAAGAACCTTCTTGCAAACTCAGGTTGTTGACATAATCCCATTCCTTATGGTTGCAGGACTGCAGTGTCTGTGTCCTTGCTGACTGCTAGCTGGGGACCACACTGTTAGCTTCTCAAGTCTGCCCACATTTCTTTTCTCAGGCTTTCTCTCAGATTCTTGAGCTTTGAATCTCTCTGACTGCCTCTTCTGCTCTTACGCTATGCTTGTACAGGCTCACATGATTATATTGTGTCCATGTGGAAAATCCAAGGTAATATCTCTATTTTAAGGCCTAGTGGCACAGCCGGTGAAGAATCTGCCTAAAATGCAGGAGACTGGGACTTGATCCCTTCGTCGGGAAGATCCCCTGGAGAAAGGAATGGCTACCCACTCCAGTGTTCTTGCCTGGAGAATTTCGGGGCCCAAAGAGCCCAGAGGACTACAGTCCATGGGGTCACAAAGAGTCAGACATGACTGAATGACTAACACTTATATTATAAGCACGATGTTCATAAGTACAATATCAGGGGACAAAAGTCACGTGAGCCAAAATCCTGCCTGATACAGACCCTAATAGAAAAAAATAATATCACAGTCATTCATCCAGCAAATGCTGTGTACCCATTATATTCCAGGCACCTTAGTGCTGATTATATAATAGGGAGTAAATAGAAACCCCTAAGCTCCAATCTCTTGGAGCTTACATTTGAATAGGAAAATATGCCAATAAACAAGATAAATAATAAAATATGTACTATGTGAGGTACTGCTGTGTGCTACCAGTTCAGTTCAGTCACTCAGTTGTGTCCAACTCTTTGTGACCTCATGGACTGCAGCACGCCAGTCCTCCCTGTTCATCACCAACTCCTGGATCTTGTTCAAATTCATGTCCATCAAGTTGATGATGCCATCCAATCATTTCATCCACTGTCACCCCCTTCTCCTCCTACCCTCAATCTTTCCCAGCATCAGGGTCTTTTCCAGTGAGTCAATTCTTCGCATCAGGTGGCCAAAGAATTGGAGTTTCAGCTTTAGCATCAGTCCTTCCAGTGAATATTCAGGACTGATTTCCTTTAGGATGGACTGACTGGATCTCCTTGCAGTCTTCTCCAACACCACAGTTCATAAAGCATCAGTTTTTCGACGCTCAGTTTTCTTAATAGTCCAACTCTCACATCCATATATGACTACTGGAAAAACCATAGCTTTCACTAGATGGACCTTTGTTGACAAAGGTCCATCTAATGTCTCTGCTTTTTGATATGCTCTCTAGGTTAGTCATTGCTTTTTTTCCAAGGAGTAAGCGTCTTTTCATTTAATGACTGCAGTCACCAGCTGCAGTGATTTTGGAGCCCAGGAAAATAAAACGTCACTGTTTCCTTTGTTTCCCGATCTATTTGCCATGAAGTGATGGGACTGGATGCCATGATCTTAGTTTTTTTGAATGTTGAGTTTTAAGCTAACTTTTTCACTCTCCTCTTTCACTTTCATCAAGAGGCTCTTTAGTTCTTCTTCGCTTTCTAACATAAGGGTGTTGTTATCTGCATATCTGAGGTTATTGATATTTCTCCTGGCAATCCTGATTCCAGCTTGTGCTTCTTCCAGCCCAGCATTTTGCACGATGTACTCTGAATACAAGTTAAATAAGCAGGGTGACAATATACAGCCTTGATGTACTCCTTTCCCAATTTTGAACCAGTCTGTTGTTCCATGTCCGGTTCTAACTGTTGCTGCTTGGCCTGCGTACAGATTTCTTAGTAGGCAGGTAAGGTGGTCTGATATTCCCATCTCTTGAAGAATTTTGCACAGTTTGTTGTGATCCACACAGTCAAAGGCTTTGGCATAGTCAATAAAGCAGAAATAGATGTTTTTCTGGTATTCTCTTGCTTTTTCGATGATCTAACAGATGTTGGCAATTTGATCTCTGGTCCCTCTGCATTTTCTAAATCCAGCCTGAACATCTAGAAGTTCATGATTCATGGACTGTTGGAGCCTGGCTTGGAGAATTTTGAGCATTACTTTGCTAGCTTGTGAGATGAGTGCACTTGTGCAGTAGTTTCAGCATTCTTTGGGACTGGAATGAAAACTGACCTTTTCCAGTCCTGTGGCCACTGCTGAGTTTTCCAAATCTGCTGGCATATTGAGTGCAGCACTTTCACAGCATCATCTTTTAGAATTTGAAATAGCTCAACTGGAATTTCATCACCTCCACTAGCTTTGTTTGCAGTGATGCTTCGTACAGCCCACTTGACTTCACATTCCGGAACGTCTGGCTCTAGGTGAGTGATCACACCATTGTGGTTATCTGGGTCACAATGGTCTTTTTTGTATAGTTCTTCTGTAGATTCTTGACACCTCTTCTTAATATCTGCTGCTTCTGTTAGGTCCATACCATTTCTGTCCTTTCATGAAAACCCCATGAACAGTATGAAAAGGCTATATGCTATGAAGAAAAGCAAATCAGAGAGGAGGCTAGGATGGCATTGGTAGATGTGGTTGCAGTTTGAAATAAGGTGGTCAGGGAAGAGCTCATGCAGAAACTGATTTGTGGGCAGAGACCTGAAAGAGGGAAGAGAGCAAACCAAGCACATAACTGAGAAATAAGTTTCTAGAAATAAATACCAGTAGGTACAATGATGCTGAAATGCATGTGTGTTCAAGGAATAGCCAGGAAGGCTGTGTAGCTGAAACAGTGAGGGACAGAGTGGGCTAAGAAGGGATCACAGAGATAACAAGAGCCAGGCTATGAGTCCTCTTGATGCTTAGGATATAACTGGAAGTGATGGGAAGTACAGCATGGAGAGGGAGGTGGGATTTAATTTCTGTGATCAAGGACAGTGCATTGACCCTCTATTTCTGCTTAACAAAGTAGCAGGTTAAAACCACAGATGTTTGTTTTCTCAGTTTCTATGGGTCAGGAATTTGGAAGTGGTTTATCTGGGGTGAGTCTGACTCAAGATCTCTCACGGGCTGGAATCAAGCTGTCAACTGGAACTGTAGTCTCTGAGGCTTGACTAGGGGAAGCTGGGGGATTTGCTCCCAAGCCCACTCACACAGCATTTGGCTGAAAGCTTCAACTCCTGCTGTGTAGGTCTCTCCATAGGGCAGTGGAAATAGCCTCTCAGCATGGCATCTGGATTCCCCCAGAACAAGTGATGTGAGAGGGGGAGGGCTGACAAACTACCTTCTATGGTCTAGGCTTGGGTACACACAAATACACCACATACACACACACACACACACAGAGTCTCACCTTATTCTATTCTTTAAATGCAAGGCACCAAGTCCAGCCCCCACTCACTCAATGGAAAGGGACTACATGGTAAATACCAAGAGAAGGATATCATCGGGGCAAATCTTGGAGGGTGGGTACCACAGATGGCTTCTCAAAATATAATGATATTTGACCTGAGAACTCAGTGATGGGAGCAGATGAGTGAGAAGGGACTCAAGTAGACTTTGGTTCTGTTGCTTTTAACAAATCCCAGACTGGCAATGCCTCTTCTGCCTCTTCTGACATTTCCCTTCTTATTCCCTCACTTTGTTTCCAATCAGGCCACTGATGTTCAGACTTGGAGTCACACGCCTCAGGGTGTTTCTGACCCCTGTTCTTCACTTGGTTTGTTCCCCCACCCAGCGGGCCACTGCCCTCTTCCCCACTTCCCAAAGCACTGACCACACTTCAAGGCCTAATTGAGTCACTGCCTTCTCTCAAAAGCTTCCTCTGATGCTCTAGTCCATTCTGTTCCCTTTCTCTTATCACATAAATGCCTTGTGAACGTCGCATAGAAGATATAGCTGAATAGAAATGTCTTTTCCCTTTCTGCTTGTTGCTTACATCTCCAATTCCATTGTAAAGTCTCAGAGGGCAGGGGAAATTTTGTGGGGGTTTTTTGCCTGCTATTTCTAAAGCCTCTTGACTCAGTCAGAGTTCTGGTAGTAAAGATTGGACTGGGTAATGTGAGGAGTATTAATAAAAGGACCAGTTTACAAGGTTTAGAGAATCCATCATGGGGTGGTAGAGTATCTAAAGCTAGGCTCAGCAGGGAACTGTCCACTTGGCCTGGATCTGAAGGAGGAAGGGGAGAAATGGTGTTCCAAACTAGAGAGAGGAGCATAGGGAAAGAACCACTTGGCAGGAACTCTGATCTGAAGAGCCTAGCCCACAGTGACCTGATGGAGAGAGAAGTGGGGAACGGGGACGGTAATACACCAACTTCTTCCTCCTTCTACCCTAACATCTTCACTGGCAGCCCCTATCAGCCAAACAATATGAAGACAAGAAATGCAGTTCTTACAGGTCACATGAGACATGGAACAGAGCAGGAAGGTGGGGAGGAATCTCAAGAAACTAATTTGGACTTCACTTTGTTTCTACTGCAGGGGGCATGGGTTCAGTCCCTGGTTGGAGATTTCTGCAAGCTTCGAAGTGTGGCTGAAAAAAAAATTTCCCTGGTTGCCTAGTGGTTAAGATTCTGGGCTTTATCTGCTGTGGTCCATCTTGGAGCCCAGAAAGATCCTCAGGGAAGTGAGATCCTGCAAGCCTCACAGTGAGGCTAACAAAGATAACAACATAGAGAAGAGAATGGGAGCCCTCTGGCACAAAGCCCCAGAGCCAGGTCCAGGTCTGGGCTGGCAAATACTGTCTAACCTTCCAGGGTTTTGCCTGATGACCTCCTGGAAACTCTTTGTTTCCCCACTGCCTCCTCCTGGCCACATCCCCCTTCACAGGACATCTGCCTCATCTGTAACCCCCTTCTTCCATACTGGCTCCCTTTCTGACAAGAGGTACACATCCGAACCATTGATTTTCTGATGGAAATATCCTAGGAAAGCAAACTGTATTAGTGCTGAGGTAGACCTTTCCCATGTTCATGGGGCGGTAACAGTGGAAGGACCATCCTCAACTCCCCACCCCCGGGGAGAGAAGGTGACCCCATGACTGAGGAACCCTTTGAAAGGGGAGGAGCACTGGCCTTCATAATAATAGATCTGCTCTTCCATCTGGTTTACTTACAGTGCTGGGAATTTATAAAGCCACTCTTGAAGTTTAAGCAAAACTACAATGAGAGGTCACCTCACACCAGACAGAATGGCCATCATCAAAAAGTCTTAGACATATATACACTGCTATGTTTAAAATGGATAGCCAACAAAAGCCTAATGTATATAGTACGTGGAACTTTGCTCAGAATTATATGGCAGTCTGGATGGGAGGGGAGTTTGGAGGAGAATGGATACATGCGAATATATGGCTGAGTCCCTTCACTGTACACCTGAAACTAACATAACATTGTTAATTGGCTATATTCCAACACAAAATTAAAAGTTTTGTAAAAGTCTACAAATAATAAATGCTGGAGAGGGTGTGGAGAAAAGGAACCCTCCTACATTATTAGTGGGAATGTAAATTGGTAGAGCCACTATGGAGAACAGTATGGAGGTTCCTTAAAATTCTAAAAATAGAACTACCATGTGATCCAACAATCCCACTTCTGGGCATATATCCAGAGAAAACCATGTTTCAAAAGGATACATGCACCTCAGTGTTCATTGCAGCACTGTTTACAATAGCCAAACCAGGAAAGGAACCTAAATATCCATTGACAGATGAATGGATAAAGAGGATGTGGTACATGCTTACAATGGAATACTACTCAGTCATTAAAAAGAATGAAATCATGCCATCTGCGGTAATATGGATGGGCCTGGAAATTATCATACTAAGTGAAGTAAGTCAGACAGAGAAAGACAAATATCAAATGATATTGCTTATGTGTGGAATCTGAAAAAAAAAAATGATACAAATGAACTTATTTACAAAACTGAAACAGACTTACAGTCTTAGAAAACAAACTTTTGGTTACCAAAGGAGAAAGGCTGGAGAAGGGCAAACTGGGAGTTTGGGACTGACATATACACATTATTATATATATATAATAATAGATAACCAGAAGGGCCTAATGTATAGGACAGGAAATTCTACTCAGTATTTTGTAGCAGCCTAAGTGGGAAAAGAATTTGGAAAAGAATAGATAGATGTGTATGTGTAAGTAAAAGCTCTTGCTTTTAGTTAGGCAACCTTGTTTCAGTTCCTAGCATGACTGGGTTGAATCTATCAGTGGGGACTGATGTGGCGAGCAAAAGGGCCGCCAGACACAGTGGAAACGCAGACCCCATGTGGGAGGACTTGGAAACAGCTGCTTTGGCAGGACGTGGCCCTTTCAGTGATCACGGAACAAACAGAGGCCTCCAGATGCAACCCTGAGATTAGAATGCTGCCAGGATGGTTCTGCTTCCAAGAAGAATAGCTGCAGACTCCAGACTGTCTCCTGGCCACTGCAAGCAGAGAGCAATTGACAGGAGCCTAGAGACCATCTTCCCAACTGCTGGGCTTGGGTCCAAAGACAGGGCTGCTCCATGGTGTAGTTTTTACCATAGCCCACAGGGAAATGAGAAAAATGACAACAAAGTGAGAGTTTTTTTTTAAATGGCTAAAATAATTCAATTTAAAGAGTTGTTTTAAATTTCATATTCTTATTGATATCATTCCTTCTCTCTTTATGTGATATGGAAATGTCTTTTCTTTAACAGGAGCTGGTAATATTAGACAGTTGTTTAGTCACTAAGTCATGTCCAACTCTTTGCCATCCCATGGACTATAGCCCACCAGTCTCCTTTGTCCATGGGATTTTCCTGGCAAGTATACTAGAGTGGGTTGCCATTTCTTTCTCTAAATAGTAGACAGTAGGGTTTTATAAAAACATATTACTAATGTTCTAACTTGAACCCTCACCCTGAATATGAAAAAATATTATAGATTCCCAAAGGTCTATAGCTTTTTTTTCAAAGCTATGTTTTTTGCAGTAGTCGCATACAGATGTGAGGGTTGGACTATAAAGAAAGTTGAGCGCTGAAGAATTGTTGCTTTAGAACTGTGGTGTTGGAGAAGACTCTTGAGAGTCCCTTGAACTGCAAGGAGATCAAACCAGTCCATCCTAAAGGAAATCAGTCCTGAATATTCATTGGAAGGACTGATGCAAAGCTGAAACTCCAATACTTTGGCCACCTGATGCGAAGAACCAACTCCTTGGAAAAGACCCTGACGCTGGGAAAGAATGAAGGCAGGAGGAAAAGAGGACAACAGAGGATGAGATGGTAGGATGGCATTACCAACTCGATGGACATGAGTTTGAGCAAGCTCCAGGAGTTGGTGATGGGCAGGGAAGCCTGGCGTGTGACATTCCATGGGGTTGCAAAGAGTCAGACATGACTGAGCGACCAAACTGAACTGAACTGAACTGAACTTGGAATCCCCAAGACTTGGAACTCTTGATTGAGTGATGAGTCAAAGTGTCCATGTTCACTTGGGGAAGATGAGATTTTTAGACTTAAAAGAGATCCTGGAAAGCTGGTTGAAAACTCAGCCTTTGAACAGCCTTGTTGGTTTTATTTATCCTCACCATATGGTAACTTGGCCATAGTAAGGTCAGTGGTGGCCTTCTCCATGCAAATCAGCCACTCCAGGCAATCTCGGCAGCATAACATAAGCATTTTCACACAAATAAGTCTCAGTCATTTCCCCTCGAACTCTCATTTTCCTTTGAATTTGCAGGGATTCAGATTATACCCACAACTTTTCCTCCCATTTTAAGATTCATGTTTTATTCCCTAAGAAGACAAACCCAAGATCTGAAGTTGGGTGGGCATGGCCATTTAACCACCAGTAACTTGTCACTGGCAAGTGATCTAACCTCTCTGATTCTCCAGTTTCCCAATAATTTACTTTCTCTCCACCAGACTAAATCCCCACATGGGCAGGGACCATGTCGGTCATGTTTGCAATTGTATCTGCAGCATCTAACCATGTCTGGCATATACTTATCACATAGAAAATATGTAATCACTGAATCTCATTCTATAAGGGTTTCAAGGCTGCATTTCTTTATCTGTGGGATGTGGGTGATAATGATGCCTCCCACATAAGATTCTAGTAAGGCTTTGCAAAGTCATGGCCAAAAAGACAAAATTGCAGATACCAGGGATCATGACGGAGCCAATTTTAACCCAACCAGGGAATAAGATTTTCTGAGACCCAGTCTTGAGAGGAATCAGCTGAGTAGCAGAATTCATGGATATCCAGAAAGGCCCAGGGATGGCCCTACAGAGGCTCCCAGAGTGGTTCTCCTAGAAAATAAATTAAAGGGCATGGACTGAGCACAACCTGGCTCTCTCAGACCCAAGCTGCCTTACACAGGTGTCTTTCCTATCAGGAGACACTTTCACAAAGTTGGTATTTGTGTCACACAGGGAGATTTCAAAATGCTGTTATTTGAAAACATGAATGTGTAATGTCTCCCTGGAAATCTACACCTTCTCAGTGAAAGATACAAGTGCAGTCCAAGACAGACATGTTTAATTAGTGTGCAAACTTGACATTTCCAGTGTTTGGACTAGACAGAGGAAAAGCCAAGAGCAAACCGAGATCTTTTTTCTTCATCCCCTCCCCCCTAGCTTGCTGACAGAGAATAATTTATTTTGTTTGAAGAAAAATGAATGTCTTTACAATAACAAGGAAGAAAAAAGTCAGGAGATTCAAGGGTGGGTTTTAAATAATTGTCACTACTAAATATGCATCTCCCGCATCTTCATTCCTGCTGTCCTTGGATCTCAGCTTGATTCAGTGGCGCATCTCCTCCCCCAGTCACTTAGGTGCCGGGCCCCAGAGGCAACTTCACACTGTTCTTTCCGTCATCCCCCACATCTGAGATCTGCAATTCCATTTTGTAAATATCTAACAGACCTGAGTCCTTCTTGTCTTTCTCATGCCCGTGATGGATTGCAATAGCTTTCTAATGCGTCCTTTCTTCTCCCTTCTCCTTTCTCCCCACCCCAAGCCACCCCACATTTCTGCCAGAGCAAGCTTTGTAGAGCATGTCTCTGTTCCCTCCCCTTTATCAAAATTGTCAGTAGTAGCTCATTTACTCAACCTTTCACATGCCAGGCACTGGGCATCGATGGTGACTGAGGTTTCCTTAAGATGAAGCCCAAACCTCTAAGCTGGTATTTTGTCAGACCCTGATACGCCCTTCTTGGTCTACCCCTTCCAGCACCCTCCTACTTTGCATTCTAGACTTGTCCACCATCTATAATTTCCCCCACACTCTGTACATCCCCACCTTCAGATGTATCTTGATTGAGAAACTTCTGTGCAGTGTTGGACACGTAGCCACTTTGTCTTTTATTACCAACACAGTATTTACAATAAGGCCAGGGTTCCCATTATTTACAATAAGGTCATGGATAATGCCTTTGCTTATACAAATTCCCCAACCACAATGCTCTTATCCACTCAAGCTCCCTTATTCTTTTTTATAAATAAATTTCTAAATTTTCTAAAATATATATTTATATATGTATACAAAAGCTTTTCTACTATGTTTGATAAAGGCTTGAGATAGAACAACAAAAATGAAAAGAGATAGAGAAACTGAAAAACATAAACTAAATGAAATGGAAGCACTAAATATGAAATAGAAAAAGTGAAACAAACTAGATAAAAGTAAAAGATCATCATATATATAGTCCAGTTGTTTTTAAACAAAGCTGCTCATTAGAAACACATCAGGATCTTTGGAGAAGAATAGCAATACCTGGGAGAAGGAAATGGCAGCCCGCTCCAGTATTCTTGCCTGGAGAATCCCATGGACAGAAGAGTCTGCTAGGCCATGGTCCATGGGGTCACAGAGAGTTGGACACGACTGAAGTGACTAAGCACACATTCATGCAGCAATACCTGGGCATTTGCATTATTCCAAAAATTCCAGAAAAACTTTGTTATGCATCTGGATTTTAAAAAGTGATTACAAGTTCTTCTGTTAAATTATAATTTTAGTGATATACAATTCTATTATTTTCTGTTGACCAATCATGATACAATGGTATTAAGCAAATAATAGTTGCATAATCACAGTAGTAAAAGATGTTTATCTTGTTTTCATAATTGATAGCCAGACAAAAAATAAAAGATAATTACAATTGTAAGCCATAGTGTAAACATGGTTAACCTAACAATGTAAAATAATACATAAAATTTGGAGAGTTAAGTAGAGTGATGTGGTAAGTGGAAGTGCATACATGTGAGTGTTTTAATCCACACAGCCTATCTATGGCTTTGGTTGGTGTATTTAATCCATTTACATTTAAGGTAATTATAGATATATATGATCCTATTATTATATTATATATATGATCCTATTATTATTAAACAAAAGTTCATTGTTTGGGGATTATTTTGTGTAGGTCTTTTCCTTCACTTGCATTTCCTGCCTAGAGAAGTTTCTTTAATATTTGTCATAAAGCTGGTTTGGTGGTGCTGAATCCTCTTAACTTTTGCTTGTCTGGAAAGATTTTGATTTCTCCATCAAATCTGAACAAGAGTTTTGCTGGGTAGAGTGTTCTTGGTTGTGGTTTCTTCCCTTTCATCACTTTAAATACATCATGCCATTACCTTCTGGTTGTAGAGTTTCTGTTGGAAATCAGCTGATAACCTTATGGGAGTTCCCTTGCATGATATTTGTCATTTTTCTCTTGTTGCTTTTAATATTTTATCTCCATCTTTAATTTTCATTATTTTGATTACTATATGTTTTGGTGTATTCCTCCTTGGGTTTATCCTGCCCAGGACTGTCTGCATTTCCTGGACTTGGTTGACTATTTCCTTTCCCAAGTTACGGAAGTTTTCAGCAATTATTTCTTCAGATATTTTCTTGGATCCTTTCTCTCTTCTTCTTCTGGGACCCTTATAATGTGAATGTTGGTGCATTTAATGTTGTCCCAGAAGTCTCTTAGGTTGTCTTCTTTTTTTTTCCATTCTTTTTTTCTCTATATTCTGCTCTGTGGCAATGAGTTCCACCATTCTGTCTTGAGGTCACTTATCCATTATTCTGCTATTGATTCTTTCTAGTGTATTACTTGTCTGTTTGTTCTTTAGTTCTTCTAGGTCTATAGTAAACATTTCTTGCATCTTCTCAATCTTTGCCTCCATTCTTTTTCTGAGATCCTGGATCATCTTCAGTATCATTATTTTGAATTCTTTTTCTGGAAGATTGCCTATCTCCACTTCATTTGGTTGTTATTGTGGAATTTTAACTTGCCCCTTTATCTGGGACAAAGCCCTCTGCTTTTTTCATCCTGGTTAACTTTCTGTGATGTGGTTTTGGTCCCAGCCACTCCAGGATTGTGGCTCTACTTGCTTTCTCTGCCTTCCAAGCTCACTTATTCTTTAACAGCCAAGTTAAATGTCACACCTGATAACTCATGACTGGTATTAATACCACCCATCTTTAAGTTATTGCAGCACTCCCTTAAAATTCCTTTATACTACCTGATACACCTTGCCATGTATGGCAGATATTTCTTTCTTTTTTTTTTCTTTTCTTTTTTTTTCCCTTTTATTGGTTTTGCCATACAATGCCATGATATCACCATGGGTGTACATATGCTCCCCCTCCAGAACCCCCCTCCCTCCTCCCTCCCTCCTCCCTCCCCCTGGGAAATCTCGATGCATATGGCAGATATTTCTGATGGCAGATATTGATCATTAAGGGAACATATCAACCACAACCCAATAAGGGGAAAAACACTCCAATATGTCAAAAAGAGGGAACCTTATTGATTACACAAAGGAATAGAGAAATCAGGCAAAGGGTGGCAAGCTAGCCAAAGATTAATGATAGCAAGAAGGTGCTACTACCACAAGGCTGGGAGGACAGTGAAGGAGGTGGGGTTTCTGGACCCTCAGTGACTCTGCAGAAGCTGGAAATGTAGCAGGTCATCCAGTGAGAGCGTGAGGGTCAGAGGAGACACAGTCATTAACAGAGGTGTTGCTAAAGGCAGTAGAAGGGACATGGCCTGGCTCTTCTCTTCCTCTGATCATCTGACTCCATCAGTGTCATCTGACTCAACAAGTGCTGCCTTTGCAGAGCCCCGGGGGAGGTCAGCTGGCTTGAGAACCTGGGCTGCCCTGCTCTGCCCTGCAGAGCAGGCAAGGGTGGAATAGCATAGCTCCAATCCAATACCTATTACCTCTAAAACTAGCACACCTTATTAAAGTAACAGCATGATTCATTAGTTCACTTCCAATATGAAAACCCTTACATAACACTTTTAAGAAAATGCAAGCACCTAGGTACAGCTTATATCTCTCATTGATCCTCTGTTACTAGCAATTCTTCACCTAAATCCAGTCTCTTTGAGTCTGCAAGGAGAGAAACCACTTTGACATTTCCAAGGCATTCCTCGCCAAGCTCAGCTCTTGGTTTCTGGGAGTGGCTTCCTTTGCCCTAGTGAGATGGAAGTTCATCATTCTCCACCACTGCTCCTGGACCTTAGAGGCTTACATTTGCCTCCGGGTCCCTCCCCTGGCTCTACGCTTTCAGATATCTCAGGGTGGGCTGCTGGGGGCTGGGGAGAAGCGCTCCTCTAGTGGCAGCAGAGTGTAAAACTGAGGCTATAGGAGCTCAGGTTTTGTTCAAAGCCACCTTCCAATCCTTGCTGGTTATTAGTCTACAAGCAATAAATGCTGGAGAGGATGTGGAGAAAAGGGAACCCTCTTACACTGTTGGTGGGAATGCAAACTAGTACAGCCACTATGGAAAACAGTGTGGAGGTTCCTTAAAAAGCTGCAAATAGACCTGCCATATGACCCGGCAATCCCACTGCTGGGCATATACACCGAGGAAACCAGAATTGAAAGAGCCACGTGCACCCCAATGTTCATCGCTGCATTGTTTACAATACAGAGGACATGGATTTTTTTTTTTTTTTTTTTTTTTTTTTTTTTTTTTTTTTTTTTTGGTATATATACACAATGGAATATTACTCAGCATTAAAAAAAAAATTCATTTGAAGCAATTCTACTCAGATGGACGAAACTGGAGCCCATTATCCAGAGTGAAGTAAGCCAGAAGCAAAAACAACAATACAGTATATTAACACATATATATGGAATTTAGAAAGACAGTAATGAGAACTCAACATGCGAGACAACAAAAGGAACGCAGATGTATAGAATAGACTTGTGGACTTTGTGGATGAGGGTAAGGGTGGGATGAGATGGGAGAAGGGCATTGAAGCATGTTAATTGTCATGTGTCTAATCAATCGCCAGCCCAGGATTGATGCTCGGGACTGGTGCAGCGAGATTTCCCGGGGGGGAGGGAGGAGGGAGGGGGGACCCGGAGGGGAAGCATATGTAAACCCATGGTGATATCATGACAATGTATGGCAAAAACAATAATAAAAAAAAAAAAAAAACATGGAATCTGACTTGATCTCTTGAAAGTCACAGCTTCCGCATCTGAAGCACATTGACAATAGTAGCACCTGCCTCATAGGGTTATCATGAGGATTAACTAAAATGACTCCTTGAGAACACTTGGTACAGTGCCAAGACTATGATATATTTAGTACCTATGAACTATCACTTTTTTCCCTCAATAGCAACACATCATGGAAGACAGCGGATTGTGTAGGTGTGGCAGTCAGCTCCGGGTCCTCAACAACTTGGTTGTTTAATCAAGTAAACAATCTTCTGGTTTTATGATTTATGACATAAATCATGTTTTATGTCACTTAGTCTAGTTAAGTTCTCATTCTGTGGAATCATGGTCTTGGAATATCACATCTGGTAGAGACCTAAAGATTGCCTAGTTCTGTCTCACTACACGGAGGGAAACTAAATCCTGGAGTGAGTAAATTATATTTTGTGAAGTGCCTGTGTATGGGTATATGTGTCCCCTAAGAAGAAGAAAGGAGAAAATATACAAATATCTATAAACCCGTCACTCAGAGATAATTCTGTTATCATTTTTACATATGACTATTTAGTCTCCTTGCTGTAAATGTATTATTTAAAAAGAAAGATAGAATTACAGTGTACTCACTACTTTTAAAGATTTATTTATTTATTTATTTTTGGTTGTGCTGCGTCTTAATTGCTGTGCTTGGGGCTTTCTCTAGCTGTGGTGGATTGGGGCTGCTCTTTTTGCTACGTATGGGCTTCTCATTGTAGTAGCAATGTTGGGGAGCACTGGCTTAGTTTTCCTGCTGCACGTGCGATCTTCCCAGACCAGGAACAAACCTGTGTCCCTTGCACCGGTAGGTGGATGCCTAACCACTACCAGGGAAGCCTAATGACTATTAAAGTAATTAAAGTAATCCTTTTTTTTGCCCAAGTCACACCATCTTCAACATTTGGGATGTTTCCAATTTTTCTCCATTATAAACAATGTCTCCCAAATGGGTTTGAAGAAGACCAAACACCTCCTTTTCCCTGAGCATGTTAAACACTTTGGGCTAAAATGGATTTTTCATTTTAGAATTGAATTTTCAAGCAAACTTTATGGTCTCTTTATGAGCTGCCTGCACACAGCAAAGAGCTTTCCTAGCTGCTGTTATTTTATTCCATTCCTGCAGCAAGGCCAGGAGGTCAGAGTCTGCAGGTCAACTTGCAGAGTTTCTATGAGCAAATCTGAAGAGTAGGTTTAGGACCTGCTGGCTTTTTTGGCCTTTGACCAGATGGAATCTATCTAGGTGTTTCCTTCAAGTTGTGGGTCAGTGTTAGAGGTGCAGAAGCCTTCTCCATAGCACCACAAATGCCTTATTAAAAATGATTCATGACGTCCCAAGCTGCCTCTAGGATGTCTGATGGCATCTTCTGCTTTTCTGAGACCTCTTTGTGTAATAGGAGACTTCTGAAATGTGGTCATTACTCTCATACTGATCTCTTGAACTGAGAATACTTCTGCTTTGTTGACAATAGTAAAGATTTTGACTGTGTGGATCACAAAAAACTGTGAAAAATTCTTCAAGAGATGGGAATACTAGTCCACCTTACTTTTCTCCTAAGAAGCCTGTATGCAGGACAAGAAGCAACAGTTAGAACCGGACATGGAACAACAGACTGGTTCAAAATTAGGAGAGGAGCACATCAAGGCTGTATATTGTCACCCTGTTTATTTAACTTATATCCAGAGTACATCATGAGAAATACCAAGCTGGATGACTCACAAGCTGGAATCAAGATTGCTGGGAGAAATATCAACAACCTCAGATATGCAGATAATACCACTTTAATGGCAGAAAGTCAAGAGGAAATGAAGAGCCTCTTGATGAGGGTGAAAGAGGAGAGTGAAAAAGCTGACTTAAAAATCAACATTCAAAAAACTAAGATCATGGTATCCAGTTCCATCGCATCCTGGTAAACAGATGGGGGAAAAGTGGAAATGACAGATTTTATTTTCTTGAGCTCGAAAATCACTTAAGATAGTGATTGTAGCCATGAAATTAAAAGATGCTTGCTCCTTGGAAGAAAATCTAGGACAAACCAAGAGAGCATATTAAAAAGTAGAGACATCACTTTACCAACAAAGATCCGTATAGTCAAAGCTATAGATTTTCCAGTAGGCATGTATAGATATGAGAGTTCGATCATAAAGAAGGCTGAATGCTGAAGAATTGAAGCTTTCAAACTGTGGTGCTGGAGAAGACTTGAGAGTCCCTTGGACAGAGATATCAAAAGAGTCAATCCTAAAGGAAATCAATCCTGAATATTCATTGGAAAGACTGATGCTGATGCTGAAACTCCAATACTTTGGCGCCCTGATATGAAGAGCCCACTCATTGTAAAAGACTCTGATTCTGGGAAAGATTGAGGGCAGGGGGAGAAGGGGGTGACAGAGGATGAAATGGTTGGATGGCATCTCTGACTTAGTGGACATGAGTTTTAGCAAAATCCGGGAAATGGTGAAGGACAGGAAGCCTAGTGTCCTGCAGTTCATGGGGTCTCAAAGAGTCAGACATAACTTAGTGACTAAACAACAACAACTCTCATGCTGATCTCTTGGATTGAGAGCAGCCCCTTGGAGTACAGATTAAACTCTGCAGATTAGAAAGAATTTAGAAGCCAGTGGCTAATAATTCCCTTTGAATGAGTCCAATGATGTGTCAGTCTCTGATCTGGGACTTTATGTGTAATCATCATAGAAGACCAGCTTCCTAGAGATGATTATGGGGCTCTGGAAGAATCCTTCACCCTGAGATTTATTCTTCAAAAACCTGTGATGGTACCTACAACTCAAATCCAACAAGGTAGTGTCATTAGGCCTTTGTCAATTCATATAATAAAATCCACAAATCCCAAGGAAAAGTGACATAATAGTCTGAATAGCCAGTCACACTCTATTAATATTTCTTTTTGCAAAGGATCCTGTATTAGGTTTGTCCTGCATTAGTTTGCTATGACTGCCATAACAAAGTACCATTGACTTAAACAACAGAAACTTAGTTTCTTATGATTTCACTGGCTGGAAGTCCAAGATCAGGGTGTTGACAGAGTTGATTTCTTCTGAGGACCGCGAGGAAAGGCCTAGGCTCTCTACTTGACTTATAGATGACCATCTTCTGCCTATGTCTTTACATGGTCTTGTCTCTATAGGTGTGTGTGTCCAAATTCCCTCTTCTTCTCAGGACATCATTTCTAATGGATGAGGGCCCACACTAATGATATTATTTCACTTTTGTTATCTCTTTTCAGGCCCTAACTACAAATTCAACCACATTCTGAGATACTAGAGATTAAGAGTTCAATATATGAATTTGGGAAGGATGCAATTCAGCCTGTAACAAAGTCTAACTACATGAATTTACACAGAATGATCTAAAAAAACTGTTGCATGGAAAAGGCAAGTCGCAGAATGATACATTCCATGTGCTATCATTTACAAAAAAAATTTGAAGCATATATATTAATGTCATACCTTTGTTTATGAATTCATAAATAATAGAGACATGGACAGAAAGGATAAGCACAAACTCTATAACAGTTGTTCTCCCTGAGGAAGAAGAGAGAGATGGACTCATGAAGGTTTAAAAAGGTAAACTTGAATGTGTCTATAATGTATTTTAGAGCATTTATGACAAAATATCAATATTTGTTCATTCTGGGGGTGATTGCACATATTAAGCAGAATATTTTATATTCTTTGGCGTTTCTTATGTTTTCTATTTTAAAAGTGGGGAAAAGAGGACATTGAGGAAAATCTTGTTCTACTTTGGTTCTCCAGTGTCTTGGGGGGTGATGAATTTACTCTAGCTTCTTTCTTAAGGTTGGTAGAACGTGTGACCCTCAAGTATGTGAATACTTCATGGAAAAGGCTTGTATCATTAAGGGTCCAGTCCCTCAAAACATGACCCCATAGACCTCTAAAATAGAGCTGTAGAAATCAGCAGGATGGAGCCTGACCCCTTTGCAGCTTCCACACAGGAAGATGGCTAAGAGCTCTTCATAGTCTTTTCACTTTCCCAATATAGCTTCCTCCTCTTTCCATCTCAAGCCCTCTGAACCCCTGTCCCCCTTCCTCTCCTCCATGGATACCAAGTGCCTGTGAAGTGTTTACCAGCCTCAGGTGGGAAGAAGGCTCCCTGCTCCAAAGATTTCAGAAGGGAGCAGTGGGATAACCTGCATCCAGGAAGCTGCCAAGGAGGATAACTTTCCAGTTCTGTGAAAGGGAAAAAGTCATTATACCTAACATTCTTAGGGAAACATTTGGGAAATACAAGATTTTACAAGTACTGTCTTCTCTCCATGTTCTCTGTTTTTGTATTTCTGGGTCATGCTGAATTCAAGGGAGATTTTGTGTGGTAGCTAGTGATGAGGAGCTTCTTAATGAAGTGTGGCTTTTGGGGGTGGGGGCTGGGGAGAGGTTCTGGGCTGCTTGATTCAGAGGTGGCCATATTTTGATATCCACTAATGTAGCCATAGTGTTAAAATGTGTAGTGTCCCAAAGAACCAATCCTTCCTTGGTCCCAGCTGCCACAGCCTCACCCAAGCTCTGAGGGGTCCTACAACCCAACCCAGCCACCAGCCTCATCCCCTTAGAAAGCCAGTGAAATCTTTGTGCTTCTTCCATGACTAACAAGAGTCAAGAAGGCTTGAGAAATGCTCATGGCAAACCTCTCATTGCTTATACAATTCCCTCTACTAGTCCAGGCTACAAACTGTGAGGAACTATGTTGTTTCATCTCCACTCTGAACATAAAGCTTTTTCTTAGGGGACCTGCAATAGTTTCCAGACTGAATCCAAAGAAATAAAAAACAAGTTCTCCAGTTCAAAAATTTTCTCTAACGTGGTGAGAAATGAAGATTAGAGTCTGAGTTAGCTAGGCCTAGCTATTGGAGGATAAATAGGGCAACTCCTGAAATTTAGAATATGTATTTCCTCTTGACAACTGTGATCTTTAAAATGTTATCTTTCAGACTCAAAGCTAACCAGGAAAACAAGAAGTACAGGAAATGAATATGCATCAGAAAATACTATTGCTATAGTGCATCCAATAACATCTTGGAGAGTAGGGACTCAGCACAATCTAAATGAAGAGCCAGTGGTTACATCAATGCTTGTTAAACTGAAGGGAACAAAAAAAGATAAAGGATATTCTATGGCACCTCCCCCACATCCTACCCCCTGCCATGCCAGTTTCACCAGAAGTATACCAAATGGCTGAAGTAGCAGTCCTAGACTCCACCTTATTGTCCACCCGAGTCTAAATAAATTATCTCGGGTTCTTTCCTCTATGACCCTCTCCCTAACTCACCTAATAGAAATTTGGCCAAGTGCTTTAAAATGTCACACCTGAAGTTAGCTCAGCTTGAAAAGTTTAAAAATAGTCAACTTGAGGAACAAAGGTGTTTACCAGAAACACACACTGTTAACAGTTCCTCCTAGACACTCTTCAAGTTCCCACAGGGTGACAGAGTTTATACATGAACATGGACCCTCCCACTTCCTTTTCCTGATCTCTGCCAGGCTTCGACATCAAAATGATCAAGACCATCCCCAAGGGAAAAAAAATGTGGAAAAGCAAAATGATTGTCTGAGCAGTCCTTACAAATAGCTGAGAAAAGAAAAGACACAAAAGGCAAAGGAGAAAAGACAAGATATACCCATCTGAACACAGAGTTCCAAAGAACAGCAAGGAGAGATAAGAAAGACTTCCTTAGTGATCAATGCAAAGAAATAGAGGAAAACAATAGAATGAGAAAGACTAGAGATCTCTTCAAGAAAATTAGAGATACCAAGGGAACATTCTGTGCAAAGATGGGCACAATAAAGGACAGAAATGGTATGGACCTAACAGAAGCAGAAGATATTAAGAAGAGGTGGCAAGAATATACAGAAGAACTGTACAAAAGAGATCTTCATGACCCAGATAAACAAGATGGTGTGATGACTTCATCTAGAGCCAGACATCCTGGAACAAGAAGTTAACTGGGCCTTAGGAAGCATCACTATGAACAAAGCTAGTGGAGGTGATGAAATTCCACCTGAGCTATTTCAAAACCTAAAAGATAATGCTGTGAAAGTGCTGCACTCAATATGCCAGCAAATTTGGGAAACTCAACAGTGGCCACAGGACTGGAAAAGTTCAGTTTTCATTTCAATCTCAAAGAAAGGCAATGTCAAAGAATGTTCAAGCTACTGCACAATTGCACTCATCTCACATGCTAGTAAAGTAATGCTCAAAATTCTCCAAGCCAGGCTTCAACAGTATATGAACCATGAACTTCCAGGTGTTCAAGCTAGATTTAGAAAAGGCAGAGGAATCAGAAATCAAATTGCCAACATCCATTGGATCATTGGAAAAGCAAGAGAGTTCCAGCACATCTATTTCTGCTTTATTGCTTATGCCAAAGCCTCTGACTGTGTGGATCACAACAAACTGGAAAATTCTTCAAGAGATGGGAGTACCAGACCATCTGACCTGCCCACAAGAAATCTATATGCAGGTCAAGAAGCAATAGTTAGAACTGGACATGGAATAACAGACTGGTCCCAAATAGGGAAAGGAATACGTCAAGGCTGTATATTTTCACCCTGCTTATTTAACTTATATACAGAGTACATCATAAGGAATGCTGGGCTGGATGAAGCATAAGCTGGAATCAAGATTTCTGAGAGAAATGTCAATAACCTCAGATGTGCAGATGACACCACACTTATGGCAGAAAGCGAAGAAGAACTAAAGAGACTCTTGGTGAAAGTGAAAGAAGAGAGTGAAAAAGTTGACTTAAAACTCAACATTCAGAAAACTAAGATCATGGCATCTGGTCCCATCACTTCTTGCATATAGATGGGGAAACAATGAAAACAGTGACAGATTTAATTTGGGGGGGCTCCAAAATCACTGTAGATGGTGACTGAAGCCATGAAATCAAAAGACACTTGCCCCTTGGAAGAAAAGCTATGACCAACTTAGACAGCATATTAAAAAGCAGAGACATTACTTTGCCAACAAAGGTCTGTTTAGTCAAAGCTATGGTTTTTCCAGTAGTCATGTATGGATGTGAGAGTTGGACTATAAAGAAAGCTGAGAGTCAAAGAATTGGTGCTTTCGAATCATGGTGCTACAGAAGACTCTTGAGAGTCCCTTGGACTGCAAGGAAATCTAACCAGTCCATCCTAAAGGAGATCAGTCCTGAATATTCACTGGAAGGACTGATGCTAAAGCTGAAACTCGAATACTTTGGTCACCTGATGTGAAGAACTGACTCCTTGGAAAAGACCCTGATGCTGGGAAAGATTGAAAGGAGGAGAAGGGGACGACAGAGGATGAGATGGTTGGATGGCATCATCAACTTGATGAACATGAGTTTGAGTAAGCTCCGGAATTGGTGATGGACAGGGAAGCTTGATGTGCTGCAGTCCATGGGGTCGCAAAGAGTTGGATGTGGCTGAGCGACTGAACTGAACCCAATTCAGACAAACCTCCTGAGCTAGAGATATGATTTTGTCTTAATGCATACACCTAGTTAACTGCCCTCCTCCAAGTATAGCGTGCAACCTTAAAGTAGATCAAGACTGCCAACCTGTTGTCATTGGGATCACAGAAAGATGATCTCAGTAAGGTCTAAAAGCAGGAGGAAAACATTCACTTGACATTTAACAGTCCATTGAAATAGCAACCTGATGCAGAGAATCAGTGCATTTCCAGATGCTGCCTGCTTCCTTGCCAGTAAATGTTTTCCTTGGTTCTGTGTTCAGACATGACCCTACAATAGAACATGGCAGACACTCAGGGAAACATTAGCTTTCTAGTCCAGGGCCACTCACATCTCTATCAAGACATATAAGGAGAGACACTGTGAGACTATAACTGAGGGCATAAGGAAACTCTTATTTGTTAAGTCCCTACTATGTTTCAGGTGCTCTACCAGAGATCTTACAAAATTGATACCACTTAATCCTCAAATACTCCATGGAGTAATAAGCATCCTGAGTACCATTTCATAAATAAAAAATCAGTAAAAAATTTATTTTATTTATTTTGTGTGTGTGTGTGCGCAGCTCCTGAGTCTGTGCTCTAGAGCCCAAAATTTAAAAAAAAAAAAAAAAGAAAGAAAGAGAACAGTGACTCAGGCATGTTAAGTTACTTGTCAAGGCCCCAGAGCAAGTCAGTTACAAAGCCAATGTTTTAATTCAAACCCAAGGCTTTCCTACTACATCACATTTTCCTCGTCTGAGTATGAGGTACTGTGGCTGCCTGTTCTCATGGGGCCAAGGATCAGGTTAACTACTTCTAATCACAACACATTGGTCACAAGTAGTCAACAGCCTCCACCCAACCAAAAGGAACTCAGGAAGTGAAATAATACCATGTCTCTAAATATACAGTCTCTAAAGCACTAGCATCTCAGCAAAATCTGGGGTGTGGGATTGTGCCCTTCATGGGTAAGATTGGATTTCCAACTGATCTGTTCAAAGCAAATAAAGCATAGACATAGTTCCTGCACTCAGGCATCTGTGGACTTTCCATCTACTAAATGTGTTTGAATTGAAGCAAATATATTTGAATTTTATAACAGGGATTTAGGCTCAGCCGATACTTCCGTGGATGGATTATTACAATCAAGCACAGCCTGAGCTACAAGCTAACAAAAAGCCGTGCTTCCTATCAGTAGAGTGAGCCTTGACTTATCCATTGGCCTACCCAGACATCTTCATTTACTAGTAATACCACTGTCCAAAAAGGACAGACAAGGAGCTTGGAGTGGTTATGAATTTTCCTGTGTTCGATTAAAACCTCATTTTCAGTGTTGAGGTCAAGAGAGTCCCTGCTGTTGCCTTTGAAGTAATAAACTGGCTGCCCACAATGAACGACAGCAATCTGGCCTGAGGTGCTATGTGGGATGGTGGCTATGTGGGGATGAGGTCACAATGAGCCAGCCTCTTATGTAACAATTCAGCAATCACTGAAAACTTGCTTTGTGTATTAATATTAGACCACACCTCGAGAAGAGGTGCAGAGAAGCTGTAAAAATAGAGAACAGTGAGCAACTGGAACAGAGCTGGGGTGCCGTGGCTCTGTGGAGGAGTCACTGACTGTCCTGGAGCAGGAAGTTGAAATGAAGCCTGGGAGGAGCCTGGTAGACTGCTCACGGCCAGAGGGGCCCAGAGACCACTTGCTTCTCTCATCCAAAGGGCCAGTGGAGTGGAGGTGGGGCGGAGCTGTCCCCTCATTCTCTGTGACATTTGGAGGGTGAGCTCTGTTCCACACGATTAGCCTGTGGCAAGCAGGCGGCGAGATGAGACTGCTCCGTCCCCCAGCCCATAAAGCCTGCCCCTGCCGCACAGTGAAAATTACAGCTTATATTACAGGGCGCGTGTTGGGGAAGTAGCCGGAGGTTGCTGATACCATCAGAGTTCAGGTATCTTTATTGCGAATTGTGAAATGAAACTGTGTTACCCATGTGCCCAGATTTGAACGAGAAAGCTTTCCTCCCCCAAACAAACAAAAAATAACTGGAGCTCTGATTTTTTTCTTCTTCTCTGTAAAATTATTGTAGCAAGCTGTAGCCAAGAATCTAGTATTTTTTTTTTTTAGCCAAGAATCTAGTATTTTTTTTTTTTTCCCACTTAAGAGAGAGCAAGTTTTCTCCAGAATAAAGTGGCAGGCACTCTAAGGCCCAAAGGAAGGAAGACCATCATTGCCACAGCAGGCTTCCAGGGCAGCAGCTTCAGGAAGGAGCTTTTCAGGAAGGAAATACCAGGGTACCAGAGTGATACCAGGGAGGATGCTTGTTAGTCTCTCAGTCATGTCCGACTCTTGGTGATCCTGTGGACTGTAGCCTGCCAGGCTCCTCTGTTCATGGAATTCTCCAGGCAAGAATACTGAAGTGGGGTGCTTAGGGAGACTATATGGAGACCCAGGGGTCAAGACTCAGAACCCCCACTCAGTGCTACCTGCAGCCCCTCTACTTTAGTTATTTAAAATATTGGGGTGCGGTGGGGAACCTTCTCTGGTGATACAGTGGCCAAGACTGCACACTCCCAATGCAGGGGGCCAGGGTTTGATCCCTAGTCAGAGAACTAGATCCCACATGTTGCAAATAGATCCTGTGTGCCACAACTAAGACCTGGAATAGTTATATATTTTATATAGTTTTATGTAGGCAATAGTTTTATATATTTTAAAATATTTATTTTATTTATTTGGCTATTCCAGGTATTAGTTGTGGCACACAGGATCTTTATTTGCAAATAAAATAAAATATTGAGGGTCTGACTATGATTTTGTTAAGAGTTTTTTGTTTGTTTGTTGTTCAGTTTTAAAAGTTGTTTTTATTAAGGAATACCCTGATAAAGAATCTGCCTGCAATGCAGTAGACAGAGCAGATGTGGGTTCAGTCCCTGAGTCAGAAAGATCTGGAGGAGGAAATGGCAACCCATTCCAGTATTCTTGCTGGGAGAATCTCATGCACAGAGACATCCATTACAGTCTGTGGGGCCACAAAGGGCAGGACACGACTGAGCACACACATAAACTGTGGTGAACAACATCTGGAAAATAATTGTCTCTGAAAGGTAGTGGCAGAAATTATCTGCAAAGGGACATGAAATACTCCATATCGTAACAGGAGTTTGGGTTACAAGGGTGAAGGTATTTGTCAAAACTCATCTAATAGCACATGTAAGATTTACGTATTTCACTCTGTAGATTTTATCTCAGAAGAAAAAACTGTAAACAAATATTGAACTCTAGTTGATAATATGCATGCTGCAGTATTTAGGAGAGAATGTGCTGATGCTCGCAATTTATATTAATGCCCCTGGAAACAAAGCTGGGTTGCTGGATGGAGAATGGAATGGAGAGGCAGATAGACATGTAATATAATAAAACAAGTAAAGTAGAATCTAGATCATGGGTGTACTGATGTTCACAGAAAATTCTTTGGATTTTTCTGTATGTTTGAAAATATTCATAATAAAATACTGAGGAAAGGGTTACTTTTATTAAATGAACATTTTACGAACTTTGCTGATTCAAACCCCCTGGAATATTGCTTTTAAAAGTGAAACTTCTAGGAACTTTTCTTAGAGATTCAGCTTCAGTAGAGCCGGGGTGGAGCCTCTGCTCTCCACGTTTTTAAGCAGCCCTCTCAGGTGAGCCTGATGATGGGGCATGTTTGAGGAACAATGCCTTAAGTTAACTTTCTCCTGTGAAATTGATAGTGGATGTAAAAAAAATTATGACCAATGGAATGTTTAGAGGCACCAGCCCCTGGCTACCTCAATCAGACCAGAAACCTCACATTTATCAGGGTCATTATTCAGTGAGTTTTGAAAAACACCGATTTGGAAACCTCTGCTCAAAGAGAAGAGAATATCTCAGTGAAAGTCTGGCTGGACCTGTTCCTAAAATTCTCTCCAAACATATGATTAAGCTGTAAGTTAGGGGGATGAAATGGCCAGTCAGTTAACCACCCTTTGCCTGTGGAGCTGAGGTTCTCATTGCAGAGGGACGTCTCTGGCTTTCTCTTGGGTCCTCCTAAGGCCTTAAGGAATGAAAGCCAGCCTGAAGAAGGAGAGAATTGCACCTCATGCCTTCACCACCCACAGAACACGGCTTAACACTAACATCGCATGTCTACTCCCACTCCATAGGGTATCATGCTATGGCCGGGCTGGAGTGGAGGCTGAGGCACGAAGATGAGTGTGACTCAGCAGCTGCCCTCAGAGAGGGTCTGATCCAGCTGGGGAAGCCACACTAGCACAGATGAACCGGGGAGTGGGCAGTGCTGGATGAGCCCTGATGCCAGGAGAGCTGCTGAGTGCTGGCACAACCAGGGAGCTCCCTGGAGAGTGCGAGACTCCACGTGCACTCAGAGAACTGGGCAAAGTTGCTTTACAGGAAGAAGAGTAGCAGAAAACCAAAGGAGTCTGTGCTGCTGGGCACCATGACATCAGTCTGAGCACATAAAAAGCGGAGTTTCTGTTAGCAGTGTATGTTAATACAGAGTGAAGTGTCAAAAATACGCAAGGAAAAAAAAAAACACGAAGCAGCTGTCCTCTTGGAAGAGAAGGAGGAAGAAACAAAAGAGGGGGCTAAACTGTACTAGCTTATTTCCCAAGAGATGAAGAAACAAAGAATAAAAACATCAGAAAGATAGACTCACTTTGATCTTCATTTTACAAGCTCCCATTGACATGCTTAACAGGTGCTCTTCAAACCCCCGATTTTGATGAGACCTGCCAAGACTGCAAGTTGCAGGGAACTGCAGCAAACAGCTCTGCAATCCCCGCAACCAGCCTGGTGATGTCATTAGCAGCCTCTCAGGGCTCAGCACCCCAACTGCACCACTGTCCCTTCCTTTTTCCCATCACAAATGATGTGAGAGATGCTGCTCTATCTGTTGGCATGAGCTCTGAATGATAAAAAAATAAGGTCCAAACTTAGCTCCTACTTTCAGGGTTGGCTTCTCTCACCAGATGGTGGCCTCTAGAGAGTAAGGTGAAAATCAAGTCAGTCCAAATTACTCTTGAGCATGGCTTAAAATCACCAGTTAAGCCCAGTGTTCAGTGTCATGTGGAATCAGCTCAAAGTAAAGACTTGCACCCCTCAGCCCGTGCTTATGAACACTTTGTCCTTTAAAGATGGAAACCCACTAACAGTGGCAAAAGGTATTTGAATGAGCACAGGCTTCTCATTCCAGTCTTATTCCCAAGCAAAATCACTAGAATTGCTTCAATTGCTTTTTTTTTAATAAAAACTATTTTTTTCTAGCAATATGTGGGTAGTCTCCTTAACATAGAGGAGATTCACATAGGTTGTCACTTCACTGCTTCCCTGAGCTAAGTGTAAATGAACAGGAAACTTCTGAAAATAATGGCGATGACCCTATGCCTCCCCACCCCCACAACAAGCATGACATGCAATGTTAGTTTTTGTGCTGCAGCTAATGTTCGAGAGAACAGGGGTGTGAGTAGTAAGTGCTGAAACCTGATAGGCAGCCGGGGGAGTGGGAGATGGGGACTCTGTGCTAATAGTGCCCTGCCTTCATGATCTGGTCAGCTCAAGGAAAAGGAAAAGGATTGGATACCGTCATGTTTGTCCTTCTGGATTCCTGCTCATCGTCACTCAGCATCTCCTTAGACCAAAAATTGCAAGCTGATGGCCCACAAATGCTTTTTTTGTTTTTTCGAAAATTTGGCTACATTTACATCATAATTCTCATTCTAGTCTTGAAGCATCAGGGGACCTCACAGCTCTGGGCCTGCCTCACCTTAGCAACAAGGTGCTGAAACTATGTAATAGCACCCCCTTCTCTGAACGAACACTCTTTGATTCAGAAAAAAATCCACTCATCCAGATAAAACTTGTCTTTTTTTTTTTTCAATTTGGGTATAGTTTTGTTTTTTTTTTTTGCTTCCCAGGTGGCGCTAGTGGTAAAGAACCCACCTGCCAATGTAGGGAGACCTAAGAGATGAGGGTTTGATTCCTGGGTTGGGAAGATCCCCTGGAGGAGGGCACCGAAACCCACTCCAGTATTCTTGCCTGGAGGATCCCATGGACAGAGGAGCCTGGCGGGCTACAGGCCACCGGGTCACAAAGAGATGGACACGACTGAAGCGACTTGGCATGCACGCACAGTTTCCTTACAATGTGTTAGTTTCTGCTCTACAACAAAGTGAATCAGGTATATACACGTCACCTTCCTCTTGGACTTCCGTCCCACCTCCACCCCTCCAGGTCACTGGAGCCCTGAGCTGAGCATCCTGTGCTGTACAGCAGGTTCCCACCAGCCATCTGTTGTACTTGTTTTTGTTGTCAACTTGCCACTGTTGACCTGGTGGAGGAGACCCTGCTCTCTGCCTTGGTGGTCAAAGAGTTGGTGGGCAGAGATAAGTGGCTCTTGGATACACTCTCTTGGTAGTTCTGCCCCCAAACAGATGCTGAGCCACTTCCCTGGGGCGGGGACAGGCCGGTGGGGAAGGCTAATCTCAGCTCTGACCCATGACATTACACCAGCCATCAGGGAGTGTTGGCTGTGCAGGTTTCTGATGATGAAAGTTGAGTATAACCCTCAGCCCCAGCAGCTGAGACTGACGCTCTGTTTCACAGAGGAAACTGACAAAGGTAAAGACACAACACGCCTCAACTGGGGAAAGGAGACAGATGCCATACAACACCTCGTGCTTTCCCTGCAAGACTAATCTTCCTGCAAGGAAGGCATGCTTCTGGGCAGGCGAATTTTCCCCAAACTCCAGGCAGATGGAGGTGAGGATCACAGAAACGTAACTGTTGAACAAGAGCATTTGCAAATAGTTTAGCAACTGCCTAGTTCTCCCTTCTCTCACGTCTACCCATAATTTTAATTTTATCATTAGTACTTGAGAATTGTTCTGTAAACAGCACAGCTCCTGATTGACTTCTGCAGCGAGAGACAATTCAGTGGACGGATTTAAAAAAGCACTTGTTTCACTAGTTTTTAATAGGGATAAGAATGACACGCTTCCCCCTGCTATAGCACTCTACTCTTCCCAGTGCGCTTTCATGTCTATCGGCTTTATTTCTCAGACTGTGGGGAGGGTGGGGAGCTGCATAGGAGCTGTGGAAATTGAGGCACAGGTAAGTTGAGTGACAGGACAAAGGTCACACTGCTAGTGAGTGTCCCAGCCGAGACCAGGATTCAGGGTCTTCTCTTGGTTGTCTGTTTTCCTTGCAGATTTCAAAACAAGCAGATTAATGAGGCTTGGTTGCCATGGGTACAGTGGATGCTTCCCCCTCTCAGTGCTTATGCTGTGACAGACTTTACCTGTGGCTGCAAACAGCCCCAGACTGGAATGAATTCCAGCCGGTGGTAACCCTTGGGGCCTCTGGGATGCCTGGAGAGACCCTGAATGAGCTGTCACTGGCCCCCTCCCTTGCACACTGACAGAGCCTCCTAGCCCCTCCCTACTGTGACATTTCTCGGCATCAGAACTCAAGCAGACAAGCTCCGCTGGGCCAAGACAGTTTGGGCAATCAAAGTCTGTGGCTGTGATGGAGGCCTGGCATTTAAGTCTATTGATCAATGACAGAAGTAAAACACAAGGCGAAAAATGCACCAGGAGATCTTATTGTCAGAGCCAAATAGAGGCTTCTCCTCTCTGTTTTGAAGGCAGCTGCAAAGAGAGAGAGAGAAAGAGGAGGAGGAAAAACAACCACAAAGCCAGGGAAAAGAGGCACTTCAAGATTTTGATTGGTTTTTATTTTTTTTTATTTTTTTAAAAATTTTCTTTACTTTATTGTGTTGGTTTGCCATATATTGACATGAGTCCACCATGATTGGTTTTTAAAGGTTGAGGCAGGGGCTGCTAAGAGCAAAGGGCTCGCCTGAGGGCATGGTGGGGGGTGGGGGGAGTTCTTGATTTTCCGATGGAGCTGTTTGTTTTCAGCAGTTCCAAATGGTGTGGCTGCACACCCTTAGGTGACAACTCTCTGCCCTAAGTGCAAGACAGGCCACATGCCTTCCTGAATGCTACCGAAGTGACCCAGTTGTAGGTTTTCTCTGTCTCCGTAAGTGCCAGCCCCAAAGAAACGCTCAGGCTCTGTCTACCTTGCAGGAGAGAAGAAAAGGCATCTGTCTAAAAAGGGAAAGAAAGGGACAGAGGAAGTAAGGTCCCCTCAACACAGGGAGATGGAGAGGCAGGATTCCTGCGTTGTTGTGTGTCCTGGGTATAGTCAGTCCTCCTCTCTGAGCCTCAGCCTCCACTCTCCTAAAAAAAAATGAGACAAGGGTAATGCCCTTGAAGATTCCTTCTGATCCCATGAAACAACTTCAATAATTTATCAGCCTGCAGAGCCCAGGCTGGAGCAGCAGAGAGCCAGCCTGAGCCTGGGAAGTGTGAGAGTATGCGGTCTGGGCAGAGGTGAGCCTTGGGAGTGACGGAGCCTGGGCCGCTCACTAAAGCCCCTCAAACTTTAGTGAGCATCGTGCGCCACCACCTGCCCCTGTGGCTCTGCAGAGCTCCTCTATAGGACCCAGGAATATGCATTTTTATGACTTGGCCATTCCAGGTAATTCTGATGCCAGGAAACTGCATCCCACACACTGAGTGACATTGACATGATTGCTAAGGACATGAGCTCAGGATTCGGAAAGTTGGGCCTGGTCTCATTTCTGTCACTCTCCAGCTATGTCCCTGGGCTTAGTTCCTTAATCTCTCTGAGCCCCAGTTTCTTCATTTGTATGATGGGGATGGCAATACCCACCTACAGCGTGATTGTGGAAATTAAATGAGGTAAGGTGTTCAAAGCCCTTAGTTAAGAATCACGTGTTGTCAGTTCTCAGTAGTTGATGCCACTCCTATTATTGTCAGAATTGTGATGATTATCGGAAGGGATTTTTGCAGAGAGCAGGTCACCTGGCAGATCTGATATAAGGACTTAGTCTAAGTGTAAAAATTGTCCAGTAGTCCATAGCCATTTTTACAAAAACACAAGAAATTCTTGAAGATATGTGACTCAAGTTTCTTATAGGACAATTTAAGATCTTCTATTTTTACCTGCCCAATCCTACTTCTGGCCTGTTCTCATTCAGACATTTGGGCTTAAAGGAGGGAATTCCAAAGAGTCCCACCCACCAGAGGAAATGCTCTTCACCTCTTCCCTCACCATGTGAACCCGTACTCATCTCCAGACACTCTGGCTCAAACCTGTCTTTGGTCTTGGGATGCAGTAGATCAGGTCTTTCCTGGGATGGGGCTGAAGGTCAGAAGGCAGAGAACAGAAGTGGGAGGGAAAATCCTCTAGAAATTGAGTGGATGTCCCAAGCTTAAAAGCTTACAGAGCCTGGGCAGGAATTGCTGATGACTGAAGCAACCCTGGAGAGGGGTACTGACAAGCCAGAGAGTGAATACTCCATGTAAAAGGAGGAGTGCCTACTCAGTATAGCCAACTGTGACATGCAGGGGGAGACTCTGGGTTTCCAGAAATGATTTTTTGAAAGAAGATATGAATTCATGTTTTTGTGTGTGAAATCTCCTTATTTGTAAATGTTGTCAGTTAAGTTTGATTGCTGTTGTTCAGTCACTGGGTCATGTCCAACTCTTTGAGACCCCAAGTACTGGAGCACGCCAGGCTTCCCTGTCCTTCACCATCTCCTGGAGTTTGCTCAAACTCATGTCTGTTGAGTCAGTGATGCCATCCAAGCAACTGTCCTCTGTCGACCCCTTCTTCTCCTGCCTTCAATCTTTCCCAGCATCAGGGTCTTTTCCAGTGAGTCAGTTCTTCGCATCAGGTGGCCAAAGTGTTGGAGCTTCAGCATCAGTCCTTCCAATGAGTATTCAGGATTGATTTCCTTTAGGATTAACTGATTGGATCTCCTTGCAGTCTAAGGGGCTCTCAAGAGTCTTCTCCAACACCACAATTCAAACGCATCAATTCTTCGATGCTCAGCTTCCTTTATGGTCCAACTCTCACATCCATACATGACCACTGGAAAAATCATAGCTTTGACTAGGTGGACCTTGGTCAGCAAAGTGATATCTCTGCTTTTTAATACTCTATCTAGGTTCGTCATAGCTTTTCTTTCAAGGAGCAAGTGTCTTTTAATTACATGGCTGCAGTCACCATCTGCAGTGATTTTGAAGCCCAAGAAAATAAAGTCTGTCGCTGTTTTCGCTTTTCCCCATCTATTTGCCATCATCAAGAGGCTCTTCAGTCAATTAAATGAAAGTGAAAGTGAAAGTCACTCAGTTGTGTCCAACTCTTTGCAACCCCATTGGACTATATAGTCCATGGAATTCTCCAGGCCAGAATACTGGAGTGGGTAGCCTTTCCCTTCTCCAGGGGATCTTCCCAACCCAGGGATTGAACCCAGGTCTCCTGCATTGCAGGCAGATTCTTTACCAGCTGAGCAGGGAAGCCCAGTCAGTTAGATATTTCTTTCTATAATACATGTCAACGGTCTGGAAATCTCTACCTCCTTCAGGAAGACTTCTTCTCTCCATTTAGACAACCATGATTTTTCCCTCCTTCCCAACTTCTGGCACCTCCTCTCCCCCAGCCCTCTGAACCCACCCTAGTTCCTCATCTCATCTTGTTTGAGTTATTTCATGTGTTTTCTAGGAAGCTTTGGCTTTGCTACCTGAGATCCCTTTGTTTGAATGCCAGCTCTATTAATCGCTAGTCTCATGGACTTGTCCGTGTCTCAGTTTCCTCACCAGTAAAACGGGAATCATTGTACAGTGTATGCCATAGTGCTGACTTAAGTGTTCCAGTGCAGGGCTTGTCCATCACAAATGCTCCCCAAGAGGCTGCTCTTCGAGTATAGGGACTGCACCTCCACCTCCCCAGCATTGCACAAGGCTCAGCACAAGATGGCATTGGTTATTGATTCCTTGTTAAATATTGGGATGTTTTTTAAAAAAGACTTTTTTTTCTGGAGCATGTTTAGGTTCATAGCAAAACAGAGAGAAACAGAATTCCTATGTATTCCCTGCCCCCATTCTTCATACATAGTTTCTTCCTTTTTCAACATCCCCTGTTAGAGAGATATATTTATTACAATTGATGAACCTACACTGATGCATAGTTAAACTCCATAGCTTATATTATGCTTCACCCTTTGTGTTGTGCATTCTGTGGGTTTGGACATATAAATAATAACATGTAACGACCATTGTGTGGCTTTCCTTGTGGCTCAGACGGTAAAGAGTGCCTGCAATATGGGAGACCCAGGTTCAATCCCTGGGGTGGGAAGATACCCTGGAGAAAGAAAGTGGTAACCCACTCCAATATTCTTCCCTGGAAAATCCCATGGACAGAGCAGCCTGGCAGTCTACAGTCCATGGGGTCACAAAGAGTCTAGACACAACTGAGCGACTTTCACGCACTCAAATGACCATTTAGTATCATACAGTGAATATGATAGTGAAACAGTGAAGTTTCATTGCCCCTCAAATCCTCTGTGATCCACTTATTCATCCACCCCCCTACCTTTCCCTTTTATCCCTGACCATCAGTGATCTTCTTACTGTCTCCATAGTTTTACATTTTCTGAAGCACTCTATAGTTGGAATCATACAGTATCTTTTTTTAAATTAATTAATTAATTTTTTTCTTTACATTATCTTGTTGGTTTTGCCATACATTGACATGAGTCCACCATGGGTATACATATGTTCCCCTTCCAGAACCTCCCTCCCACCTCCCTCCTGATTCTTTTCAGATTTGTTTCTTTCACTTAGTAACATGCAATTAAATTTCCTTCATGCCTTTTCATTGCTTAATAACTCATTTCTTTTAAGTGTGAAATAATATTCCATTGTCTGAATGTACCACAACTTTTTATCCATTCAGCTACCAAAGGACATCCTGGTTGCTTCCCGGTTTGGGCAGTTACAAATAAAGCTGCTGTTAACATCTGTGTGCAGGCTTTAATGTGGTCATAAATTTCCAATGACTTTGAGTAATTATAAAGGAATGCAATCACTGAATTTTGTGGTAAAAGTATATTTCATTTTTTAAGAAACCACCAAAGTTTCTGCCAGAGTATCTGTACCATTTTACATTCCTACCAGCAATGAAAAAGAGTTTCTCTTGTTCCACAATGTTGTCATTATCTGGTGTTGTCTGTGCTCTGGATTTTCACTGTCTTAATAGATATGCAGTCATATCTTGTTGCTGTTTTAATTTGCATTTCTCTCCTGGCATATGATGTGGATCATCTCTAATGCTTATTTCCCATTATTTTCTTTGATGAGGTATCTGTTAAGGTCTTTGGCCCATTTTTAAAATCAGGCTGCTTATATTTTTACTAATGAGTTCTAAGAATTCTTTGTATGTTTAGGATAACAGTCCTGTAACAGATGTCTTCTGCAAATATTTCCCCCCTATCTGTAGCTTGTCTTGTAGTGCTCTTGACAGTGCAGAGCAGAAAATTTTAACTTTAATGAAGTCCACCTTATGAATTCTTTCTTTTATGGATCATGCCTTTGGTCGCCAAATTTAAAGTCATCAAGATTTTTCTCCTGTTATTTTCTAGGAGCTTTGTAGTTTTGCGTTTTATACTTGGGTCTGTGATCCATTTTGATTTAATTTTTGTGAAGCGTATAAAGTCTGTGTCTAGATTCTTTTTTTTTCTTTTTGCATGTAAAATAGATGTCCAGTTGTCCAGTATGGGGATTTTGGATACTGTACTATGCAACTCATTACACATAAAGAAATGGAGCACTTCTCTCTGATCAGAAACACTAGAAGTGCAGAGAATGTGGGTTTTTGCAGCACTGAGAGCCCATAATATGAGCTCTGGTTGCCTTAGAATCCTTTGGAAAAAATAAGAAGAGTCAGAAATGACCTCAAGATTGTATCTTTGCACATTGTGTATGCTCACAAGGTAACATAGGAAAGCACTGGAAATTTCAGTTCTAACCAATCAAGGAAGGATTCCCAAGACATTCCCTTCAAAGGCAAATGGGCTTCTACTGATGATTCGCTGCTTCTGTAGCCTTTGATTTAAAGATATTGGAAATTCAGCCTCTTAAAGATGTCAAGCAAGCATGCAGAAAAAACTTTATTTGCAAGAGTCTGCAAGTAAACATTAAACATTTGACTAAAACAGACCAGAGAAGGCACATAAAATCAGCATTGCAGATTTTGCAAGACTCCTTCCCTTAATGATCCAACCAATGGCTGGGTAAAAGAGTACCACTGGAAGAACATAACTGTGACTATTCTTGCCTAAATGAAATGGAGAATTAAACCAAATATCCAGATGATTCATATCTGCTATCACAGAACTGGGTTGGTAGAAGAGAGTGGGAAAGAAACATAACTTTAGGAGAAAGGAGACATGAGTTTTGAGGTTCAATACTTCATGATCATGTCTTCTGTCAGATGAGTATTTATGAATCAAAGTTAGGCTTACTGTTTGGATAGATTAAAGGGATAACAGTTGTTATAGATGAAAACATAACTCTAAACAGAGCCTCTGGACAGCTTTAACCTAAGTCTATGCTGCTATTCAAAACATGGGTTTTATGACTGTTCTTCAGATTCAATCAGTATGTGATCTACTGGTCATACCTGGTTCCCAGTACCTGATTTTCTTCAGCACATCGTGCCATGTGTTTGATCAGCAAAGATTTTCTGTTTGTAGTCCATCTGTCTCAGAGAAAGGGTTGGCTCAGTCCAGTAGTCCTAGCCTTGTCTCTGGGAACTGCCTTTCTTCTACAGGGATTATCCTCAGGCAGCTATGTTCAGAATATATGACCCTGTCCCTTAGGTTCAGCTGATTGGGCCAAGTGGACATGGGACCAAAATGTGCCAAACTCTCTCTCTTAAAAATTCTAATAATGAGATGGGAAATATGGATAATAAACTGACTCATGTCAATAGCAACTTCCTACAGAGATGAACTGTATATTGGCAAGAGTTCTTTTGTTACCAGCAAAAAAAACTGACTTTGCTCATTTATTGTAATGAATATTTACTAGAATATGGATAACTTGGAGAATTATTGGGAAAGCTAAAAATCCTGAAAAGCACAGAAAGAACCAAGACAATCCTGAGACTTTAATAAATGGTAACTTCAGGAATCATTTTATGGGAAAAACAGGCTGCTCCTTGTACTACGACCAGAATAAATGAGTTTCAACAGTTTTGAATCTCTTTAAATTTCTTATCAAGATTCAAATTCCTGGGAGTGAACATCTAATTAGCCTGTCTTGGGTTCTGTGGCTTCCCAGTTCACTAGGGCAGTATGTGCTAAGTCACTTCAGTTGTTTCAGACTCTTTGCAACCCCATGGACTGTAGCCCATCAGGCTCCTCTGTCCATGGGATTCTCCAGGCAAGAATATTGGAGTTGGTTGCCATGCCCCTCTCTAGGGGATCTTCCCAACTCAGGGATTGAACCCAGGTCTTTTAAGCCTCCTGCATTGATAGGCGGGTTCTTTACCACTAGCATCACCTGGAAAGCCCTGGTAGGAACCCAATTTACAATTCCACCAGGCTGTACTCAAAAGAGAAATTATGCTTTTTCAAAAGGAAATTGGAATGATGGTGGAAAGGGAGATGAATGTTGGACAGTCAAAACTGACAACATTCAGTGTCAACAAAGATGTCCTGCTCCACCTTTTTCTAGAGATGAGACTATTCTGTCTTTCTAGGATTCCATGAGAAGCCCCACTATCTTTCCAGCAAATTCCTTTTTCTGTTTAAGCTGGCTTGAGTGGTTTACGTTACTTTCAACCAAAGGAGTTCTAACTGAGACACTACTCCATTTCTGCAAGAAATGAACCTCAGCTTTGGGCCTCACTTGAAAGAGACCTGTGTATTGATTGGGCAGCCCATAAGAAATCAGCAATCAGAAATAGTGTAAACCAAATGAGCAGTGCATGGTGGCCTCGGATCAGTGTCCCCAATCTGTTCATTTACATTCACTGAGACTTTCCATGCCCAGTCATGCCATCTTCTCCAGCTCCTGAGTAGATAATAGAACAATTTTTAAATCCAACAAGGGGTGTGATGTTGGAAATGCTCTCACAGAAAGCCAACCAAACCGTGGAGTCATGGTAACAATGCAGATGCATGCTTTATTACCTTGAACCCTAAAGGAGAGAATATGCTTATTGAATCCCATGGCTCCCAGGCTAGTCAAAGACAAATATCTGAGGGCAAGGATATTCTGCAGTCCATTTTCCTTGGAGAAAGAAAAGGAATTTCTCTCTATTAAACTGAGTGAATGGGCAGGGCAACTCTCTGAACCACAGAAATAGGGGGATGACTCTATAAAGATTTCAGAATTCCTTTCTACAGAGACGCACTTGCTTGAAAGAATAATATTATTATAATAGGATCAGCAAGAGTAATAGTAATATTCAGTGCTTTAAGCAGTTGCTGCCTTAGTAGCACCATACTAAGTGCTTAAGATTAGTGTTTTTCCCCTAATGGAGTTGTTGTCTATGTCTTCAAAAAGGAAAACAGTCATGTGATATGAGTAGGTTCCCTGCTCACACATCTCTGATGACCTTGTCTGAATCTTTCCTGCATTTTGTGATTATTCAGGGCAATTCAAAATGTATTCACTGGCCTAGTGTTGGAAAACTATAACAGAGGAAGTGCATAAAGAAGAGAAATAAGGCATGTGCCTGCCTTCAAGGAGCTCACAGATGAATGGAAAAGACCAAGAAAAAAAAGCTAATAGGTAAATCATAATATACTATGGGTTCCCATTAATGTGTTTTCCAGTTCTCTGGCTATAGAGAGCCAGTACAAAAGAGAAAACATTTCCTTATGGTGTGGGAAGGGCAGGGAAGAAAAAGAGCATTAAATTTGCTTGAGGGTTGAAAAGTAGCCCGGATGTTGATGTGCATGTGCGCTAAATTGCTTCAGTCATGTCCAACTCTTTGTGACTCCATGTACTGGGACCCACGAGGCACCTCTGTCCATGGGAGTCTCCAGGCAAGAATACTGGAGTGGTTTGCCATGCCCTCCTCCAGAGGATCTTCCCCATCCAGGGACTGAATCTGTGTCTTGGGTATTGTAGGTAGATTCTCTACTGCTGAGCCACCCAGGAAGCCCCTGCAAGGTAGGTGAAGTGGTTATTACCTCTCCTGGTCTTTCTTGAGGATCCAAGACATTTCATCCAACTTGAAACCCTCTCTCTCATGCTCATCAATCTCACATCCTGGACAAGGAATTGCACCTAGTAGGTGCTCGATAAAGCACCTAGTAGGCACTTGAACTGTTCAAAGAATGTCAGGTCCCCAAGTCAGGTTCTTCTCCATTGTTTTAAAAATAAAATTCAACAAGTTATGTTTTGCTGTGAAAGGTATAGACTGGCATGTTTAAGATAAAGTGTAAATCATTCTAAGTTTGGACTGTGTGAAAGACTCTGAGATTCATTCCTTTTTGGGAAGAGGGAGAGAAAGTGGATATATATAGACTGATGCAATTAATGATGGAATTTTCTTAAGTGAGGCTAAACTTAAAACATTACAACCTTCTTGCTCATCTTCTGCGAGTATAGGCTTCCAAGATCCTATGTTTGTTAAGCATTCTGACCTCTTGACCTCAACTCCACCACTTTTTTCCTGCTCTCCGCACAGCCACACTGGCCTCCCTGAGGTTTCTCACACAAGGATAAGCATTCCTTATCTGGATTTGCTGCCGTTAGTCAGACATGTCTCTAAAAAGCAAAGTAACATGGAATGGCATCAGGATGCCAGATGTTGCCCCCTCATAACTGAGTGTTCTTGGGCAGTAATGCCTTTGGATTGGGGCTCAGTTTCCTGATTAGATAAATAGGAACAGTAGGTCCTGACCACATACTTCACTGAGCTGTTAAGAGGGCTAACTGAGATACTGTGTATGAGAATGTTTTGAACATTTTATATATTTTTTCAAATTAAAATTTTAATGTTTTCTTTTCCATTTTATTTATTTTTAATTTGGAGTACAAATGCTTTACAATGGTGTGTTAGTTTCTGTTTTACGACAACGTGAATTGGCTGAACTGAATTGAACTGATACATATATCCCCTCCCCCTGAGCCTCCATCCCACCCCTCTAGGCCATCACAGAGCACTGTGCTGAGCTCCTTGTACTATACAGCAGCTTCCCAGTAGCTATCTATTTTACACATTCTGTTCACTTGCTCAGTCATGTCTGACTCTTTACAACCCCATGGACTGCAGTACACCTGGCTTCCCTGACCTTCAGCATCTCTCAGACTTTGCTCAAACTCATGTCCATTGAGTTGGTGATGCCTTCCAACCATTTCATCCTCTGTTACCCCTTCTCCTCCTGTCCTCAATTTTCCCAGCATCAGAGGCTTGTCCAATGAATCAGCTCTTCACATCAGGTGGTCCAAGTACTGGAGTTTCAGCTTCAGCATCAGTCCTTCCAATGAATATTTGGGGTTGATTTCCTTTAGGATTGACTGGTTTGATCTCCTTGATGTCCAGGGGACTCTCAAGAGTCTTCTTCAACACCACAGTTCAAAAGCATCAATTCTTTGGCACTTGGCTTTCTTTATGAACCAACTCTCACATCTGTACTTGACTACTGGAAAAAACCATAGCTTTGACTGTACAGACCTTTGTCAGCAAAATGATGTTTCAGCTTTTTAATATGCTGTCTAGATTCATCATAGCTTTTCTTCCAAGGAGCAAGTGTCTTTTAATTTCATGGCTGTAGTCACCATCCACAGTGATTCTGGAGCCTAAGAAAATAGTTTGTCACTGCTTCCACTTTTTACCCATCTATTTGCCATGAAGTGATAGGACTGGATGCCATGATCTGAGTTTTTTAAATGTTGAGTTTTAAACCAGTTTTCCCCTCTTCTCTTTCACTTTCATCAAGAGGCTCTTTAGTTCCTCTTCATTTTCTGCCATTAGAGGTGATGTTATCTCCATATTTATTGATTTTACACATGATAGTGTATATATGTCAAGACTCTTCTCTCAATTTATCCCACTCTCTCTTTCTGCCACTGTGTCCAAAAGTCTAGTCTCTACTTATGCATCTCTGTTCCTGCCCTGCAAATAGGTTCGTCAGTACCATTTTTCTAGATTTCATATATATGTTTTAATATATACTTGTTTTTCATCTTATACATTTTAGTTATTGTTCTAATACTGTCTTGTCTGGATTAATTTATAAGGTTAGAGACCTTCAGAAGCTCAGATAGAGGACTGAGAATGTTTACAGTAGAGGATGAGAGAGTGATTTGAAAAGAGTAGAGGAGAAGCTAGGTGTCTACCTACAACTCATAACCAGAGAAGAGGGGTTCAAAATTGGACCCTAGAATCTTAAGATAGTATAAAGAGTATATGTAAATGTGAAGATATGCATTTTTTCTGAGTTGTGGAGCCTCAGCTTTCATCAGATTCTCAAAGATGTCTATTATTTACTATGTTGAAGAGTTGTTGGTTTGTGATAGTGGGAGGCACATTTAGAAAAAGCACAACTCACTGAATGGTATTAGTAAAGCAAAAGCAACTTTAAAAACTACATTTAAATTTTTTAATTAAAAAGATTTATTGAGATATAATTGAAACATAGCAGTGCATAAGTTTAAAGTGTACAGCATGATTTGACTTACTTAAACGTGAAATGATGATCACAGTAAGTTTGGTGAACACTCATCATATCACATAGATACAACATTTTCAAAATAGAAAAAATATTTTTCTTTGTAATGAGACCTCTTAGGATTTATTCTCTTAACAACTCTCCTATAAAACATACAGCAGTATTATTTATCTTTATCATGTTGTACATTACATACCTCGTACTTCTTTATCTCACAGCTGGAAGTTTTATCTTTTAACTGCCTTCATTCAGTTACCCCATCCTCCTCGTCCCCTGCCTCTGGTAACCAAAAATGTGATCTCTTCTTCTATGAGTTTGAATTTCTTTTGAACTATAATTTATCTGCAACATTGTGTTAGTTCCTATTATACCATATACTAATTTGATATTTCTTTACATTTTAAAATGATCACCATGATGAGTCTAGATTTGATCTGTTACTATATAATGGTATTACATAATTATTGACTATACTCCTCACACTGTATATTTTATGTCCATGCCTCACATATTAGCAAGAGTAAATTTGGGCTGGAATGAGGGGAAGAAGGATGCTTCACAAAACTGGCTCCATCATTATTTTGCCTGAACCCCAACAATCAACATAATATTTTATTCCTGGATCAATTAGCTTCTGCTGCATAACAAATCACCTCAAATCTTAATTGCTTAAAACAATAAGCATTTACTTAACATATGATTCTATTGGTCAGCAGTTTGGACCAGATTAAGCTAGATGATTCCTCTGATCTCAGCCGGTCTCACTCTGGAATCAGCAGTTAGCTATCAAGCTGTCTGGGAGCCGACTGACCTAGGCTGGCCATAGGTGGGTGGCTCATAGCATGTTCACATGGCAGTTAGGCAGGAATCTAAGAGAGCATGTGGAAGCCACTTGGGGCCCTGGCTCAGAACCAGCTACCATGACTTCTGTTGCATTGTATGAGTCAAAGCAAGTCACTCAGCAATCCCATATTCAAAGGAAGAATTCCTGATCTTGATGGAATGGGATATAAATCCATTTTGAAACATTGATTGGGCTTGCCTGGTGGCTCAGATGGTAAAGAATCTGCCTGCAATGCAGGAGACCCAGGTTCAGTCCCTGGCTTGGGAAGATCCCCCGGAGAAGGGAATGACTGCTCACTCCAGTATTCTTGCCTGGAGAATTCCATGGACAGAGGAGACTGGCAGGCTACAGTCCATGGGATCATACAGAGTCAGACAGGACTGAGCGACTAACACTGCAGCATGGATATATGCAGGTAGGAAGGATTGTGACTCTTTTTGGGGCAATCAACCGCTACTCCTAACCCCATTAGCCAATTTTGGTCCCTTTTATTAAAAGAAATGCTGATGTTCTTTCTTTCTTTTTTTTTTTTAGTGTTCAATACCAGAAAATATTTATTATTCTCTCTACATTGCTTATATTTATTTTAAAAATACCACTTTTTTTTTTTACTTTACAATATTGTATTGGTTTTGAGAAACCCTCAGGGAGAAATTGCATATGGCATCAGGGGCCCAGAGAGAGAGAGAGAGAGAGAGAGAGAGAGAGAGAGAGAGAGTGATTTATCCAAGGTCATAGAGCAAGTGAGCAAGTACTTCCTACATCATCTCTGTTCTGTTCTCAGTTACTTTGCACCACACCTCATTCAGTTACAGGTTGTAACTAATGCTTCAGGACTTCTAGAAGCAGGAATCTACATCTGCGCTTCTCAAAGTGTTTGCAATGAAGGACCAGTTTCTATTGCTGTTGCTTTTTTGTTGGTTCTATTTCTAATCCATCATGGACTTTCACTAGTATGAAGCTCCTGCCGGGAACGACTCATCATGTCAACCTGACAGCATTCAAACTGCTTTATACTCTACTGAGTGAAGTGAGGCCCCTGATCACACACTTGGCCCCTGATCACACACATGTCACTTCCGCGTCAGATTGCTACCACATTTTTTGTTTGTTTGCTTTTAATTAATGAGTTTATTTTTAATTGGAGGATAATTGCCTTACAATGGAGCATTTGTACTATATTGTACATAATTGTACTATATTCTCACCCTCCTGAGCCTTCCCACTAGATAACTATTTTACACATGGTAGTGTATATATGTCAATACTAACCTCAATTTGTCCCACCCTTTCCTTTCCCCTGCTGTGTCCGCAAGTCTGTTAAATGCTTGCTCTTGCTTTCTGAAATTCTCTCACTGCAGATGGGTAACAAGCAGTTGGCAGAGAGATGTCACACCTTGAATAGCATTGCCCTGCATCCATTGTCTGATCTTATCTTCATCATGTCCCAAGGAGGTAGGAAAACTTGGATTTTAGGGTCCATTTGAATCAGATATGAAAAACTGTCCTAGGAAAGCAAACCGTTTATGGAAGGTCCCCTAGGGCCCTGGACACCTTGTCCAGTACTCTTCTCATTGTGCACCATATTCCTCTGCCTCCCTAAATCACATTTTAAAATAAGCAAACATGCTTAAAGAAATCAGCTTTCTCTTCACATCCCAAGTCCTAAGCTTACCCTGAGTTACTGAGGCTGATAAACGTTTACCTTTTACATTGGGGATTTATGCATTATTTACATAATCAGATGCCTCCCCCTCCAAGCTCAGAGAAATTAACTCAAAATGCAGTTAGATGATAATTCACATTAAAACACTTAATGGGCTCTTCATCACTCCCCTAAGTGTGTGTGGGTCCTAGGGTGGTGATGAGGAGTTTTCTCCCTGGTGCTTTGCAAAGGAAAGTTGCCGAGGCAGCAGAACCACAGGCCCTGCTTACATGCAGAGTGAATAATTCTCCTTGGGCTGACACGGGCAAAGTCAGAGAACGGGAAGCACAGGAGGGCAGCAGGCCTGCCATTTGAAGATGGCTTGGTCCCATTTGGGCCATTCTGCAGTGTTGCATAGATGGGGCACAGCGCATTCACTAGCGCCCTGGGCCCTCCAGGTGGCTCAGGGAGCACACCTTCTCCTGCTTCTCCTTTCCTATTCCATATTTTAGCCAAGGAGGAGAAGCCTTTGGGGCGGAGATCCTGTCTGTCTGCCTTGGGCCCTAGAAACTATATAACTCTGATCTTAGATGGGGCATAATTTCCCCTGAGTCTTCTTTGGGCCTTAGGCTCTGCGGTCCTGAGTGTAGCCTTTCGCTTTGACTTAGCAGATCTTATGCTCCTCAGACTCTTGTGCAAGTTTCATAGAGGAGGGAGGGGTCCAGACAAATAGGGCCCCAGGATTTTACATGTCACTAGTTAAGCCTCAGGAGTGTCAGACTGACATCAAGATACAAGCAGATTTCTTGGATCTGAGAGTTCATCAAGGGAGCCTGGACCCTTAGTTTCCTAGAAGTCCAGGTCTAGTGGGAGAGGATTATTCAAGCATCATTTAATCCAGAGTTTGCTAACTCTGTATCCTCATTGCTTTATATATTTTCTTTGAACAAAAGGTGCAATATCTTTAAGGGGGTGGTAAGCCAAAAGAAATCACTGAATTAGTCCCACCCCTTCATTTCTAAATACAGAAACTGAGGCTCAACATGGAGTGTGACGTGACAGAAGTGCTGATGGTTTTTCCCTCTGGCCAGGACTTTGTCTACCACCCTCTTTTGACACTCCCTTTCTTCTGTTTCCAAAGCTTTTCCCACATTCAGTTGGAAAATGGACCTTTTAAATTGGCAGAGGCCCCCTAACACTTGGGAGAGCCCTCTTTGCTGCCTCAAGGTCTCACACATTCCCTCTATCCTGAACACTCTGGCAGATGCTCACTCAGCTGGTGCCCTGGTGGCACTGAGATCTTCTTGACCTAATGTGACCTCAGAGAGTCATTTTTTACTCCCTTCCCCTTACAAAGTGCATTCTTTCCCATCCCACCAGCATGTGCTAGGTACCTCCTTCCACATATCCATGCTTTATTTTCTTTTTTTTTTTTTATTATCAAATTTTATTTATTTATTTATTTATTTTATTATTGTTTTTGCCATACATTGTCATGATATCACCATGGGTTTACATATGCTTCCCCTCCGGGTCCCCCCTCCCTCCTCCCTCCCCCCCGGGAAATCTCGCTGCACCAGTCCCGAGGATCAATCCTGGGCTGGCGATTGATTAGACACATGACAATTAACATGCTTCAATGCCCTTCTCCCATCTCATCCCACCCTTACCCTCATCCACAAAGTCCACAAGTCTATTCTATACATCTGCGTTCCTTTTGTTGTCTCCCATGTTGGGTTCTCATTACTGTCTTTCTAAATTCCATATATATGTGTTAATATACTGTATTGTTGTTTTTGCTTCTGGCTTACTTCACTCTGGATAATGGGCTCCAGTTTCGTCCATCTGAGTAGAATTGCTTCAAATGAATTTTTTTTTAATGCTGAGTAATATTCCATTGTGTATATATACCACAGCTTTCTTATCCATTCGTCAGTTGATGGGCATCTAGGTTGCTTCCATGTCCTGGCTATTGTAAACAATGCAGCGATGAACATTGGGGTGCACGTGGCTCTTTCAATTCTGGTTTCCTCGGTGTATATGCCCAGCAGTGGGATTGCCGGGTCATATGGCAGGTCTATTTGCAGCTTTTTAAGGAACCTCCACACTGTTTTCCATAGTGGCTGTACTAGTTTGCATTCCCACCAACAGTGTAAGAGGGTTCCCTTTTCTCCACATCCTCTCCAGCATTTATTGCTTGTAGACTTTTGGATGGCAGCCATTCTGAGTGGTGT
>ML663568.1:6075448-6088553 GCA_007570785.1 Antilocapra americana | reverse complement strand
TTCCATGTCCTGGCTATTGTAAACAATGCAGCGATGAACATTGGGGTGCACGTGGCTCTTTCAGTTCTGGTTTCCTCGGTGTATATGCCCAGCAGTGGGATTGCCGGGTCATATGGCAGGTCTATTTGCAGCTTTTTAAGGAACCTCCACACTGTTTTCCATAGTGGCTGTACTAGTTTGCATTCCCACCAACAGTGTAAGAGGGTTCCCTTTTCTCCACATCCTCTCCAGCATTTATTGCTTGTAGACTTTTGGATGGCAGCCATTCTGACTGGTGTAAAGTGGTACCTCATTGTGGTTTTGATTTGCATTTCTCTGATAATGAGTGATGTTGAGCATCTTTTCATGTGTTTGTTAGCCATTTTTATATCTTCCTTGGAGAAATGTCTGTTAAGTTCTTTGGCCCACTTTTTAATTGGGTTGTTTATTTTTCTAGAATGGAGCTGCAGGAGTTGTTTGTAAATTTTTGAGATTAATTGTTTGTCTGTTGCTTCATGCTTTATTTTCTTAAAGGTTTTATTAGCAGCTCAACTTGTGTATTGATTCATGAGATTAGTTAATACTTATCTCTCTTAACAGAATGTAAAGTCACGAGATCAGGCACTTTTTCTCAACTATCATTTTATCCTCAGGTCCTAGTTCACTGTCTGTCCCATAGTAATTAATCTTTGAATGAATGAAAGTCTGTCTTCATTTTGTATACCAAGGTACACGACCTTCAGAGTAATATCAGTTTACTCTGGTGTTCAGTGGTATTTGTCACCACAAATTGCCCCTGATCACACTCGTCACATGCATTTATGAAGGCATCTGTGTGAATCCCTCATCTCTAAGATGCTCACAGCTGAGCTCTCTGGAAATATCTCATCTGATATGCTGGCCATAGAAAAAGCATCCAAACCCACTTGGCCTTGGTTTCCTGGGTAACCAAGGTTGTGTGCATAGATACACATGACCAAGCAGGACTCTCCCAGGGATATAAGCATTGAAGACTCAGATAGTAGCTGCATGGTTTTCACTCTCTCAAGGAGCCATCGCCTGAGGCCAACAACCAGTTCAGTGGCTTCCTCTCTGGGGCCAGATCCAAACTCTCAGGGGACAAAGGGACCAACACAAGTACAAAGTTCACATCCAAGTTCAAAGAATGCTCAAGCTCCAGTCTGTGCAAGATGGAGCTGTATCTTAATCTATGTTTTCTTGCATACATGGTATTGAAATCAGACAAAAATTAAATAGCACGTTCTTCTACACTTGAACAGAAAGTCATGTCTAGTATTTTAGACTAACAACATGCCCTTTCGCTTTGCCTTTCTTTTTGCTCAAGAGGATAGACAAAGCCATGACCACAATTCCCTTTACTCCGTTAACCTGATAACTGATGCCATCAAAGTCTAAAGTTCTAGTAATACAGAACTTTGTGAAGAATAAAAGTTGCACACTGGGGAATCATGGAAACAAGAATATAATAGGCTTCTTGTGATTGGCCAGGGGCTTCCTTGGTAGCTCAGATGATATAGAATCTGCAATATAGGAGACCTGGTTTCAATCCCTTGTGTGTAGGGGGTGGTCCTCTGGAGAAGAGAATGGCTACCCACTGTAGTAGCCTGGAGAGTTCCACGGACAGAGGAGCCAGGGTGGGCTATATACAGTCCATGAGGGTGCAAAGAGTCAGACACAACTGAGCAACTAAATTTTCTCTTTTCACTATGATTGGTCAACATAGTATGTCTCTTAATTAATTAGTAGCTGTCATTTAAAAATCAAGAGTTTCTCATAGAAATCTAGATTTCCAGATCTTCTTTAAAAATTGGAAGATTTGAGGAGATCAAGATGGTGGAGGAGTAGATGGATGTGGAGCACATCTCTCTCCACAGATATATCGGAAATACACTTTCAGACACAGAAGTGCATGCAGAACACCAGCTGAGAGTAGATAGGAGTACTTGACCAGTGGAAAAGAATATATAGAACCACTCAAAATTCATTAGGACAAAGGAACTAGGGAGAAAACAGGAGTGATAGTAGGACTGGACCTACCCTCAGTGGGTGGGGGAACTGAAGCAGGGGTCCGATCCCCACATCGGGGCAGTTGTCTGAGTCAAAGGAGAAACATTTCAGGCTGAGAGTGAAACAGCTGATCTGTGGCAGCCTAAATGGAATGAGAATCAGACAGGCCTTGATGCAGCCATACATACCCTGGACAGGGACACAGGTCCCCTGGAAGGTGCAGTGGCTGAGAACTGGAGTTTAGGGATTGTGGAGCAATCCCAGGGCGAGGGCTGCTGTTGACTGTAGAGAGACAGATCGAGGGGATGTGAGGGAGGAGACTATGGTGGGAAATGCCTGTGGAGGAAGGCTGGGCAGCCATGGAAGCAAGGCAGTACTGCGGAGTCACGCGTAGAGGGTGGAACCATCACCACAGCCTCTCTGCCCCCATACCAGCATCAGCAGCTGAACAAGAGAGAGGCTGGCCCATCAAACAACTGACACACTTAACTGCAGAGTAGGACCCCATCCAGAGTGCCCCTTTAAGTGCCTGACATGCCAATCTACAGAGTAGGACTCCAACTGGGTCCTATGTGTGCCTCTATATGCCTGAATGGGCAGAGCTATGAAGAAAGACTGGCCAAAGAGGCCTTCTGATCACCAGCTACAAGAGGCTCAAAAAAAGACTCTGATAGGGCCATAACTCCTGTGGCAGAGGCAGTCCATGTCCCTTCACACTTGGTACCACCAAGGTCCCCGCTAGGCAAGCAGTTGCACCACCTTCACACTCAACTCTGAGCCTTTGGAGTGGGAGTACTGACTCCAAGATACTAGGCTACCAGAGAACTAACTTCAATACTTCAGCCACCAGATGTGAAGAACTGACTCATTAGAAAAGACCCTGATGCTAGGAAAGATTGAAGGTAAGAAGAGAAGGGGATGAAGGAAGATGAGGTGGATGGCATAGCTGATTTGATGGACACAAGTTTGAACAAGCTCCAGGAATTGGTGATGGACAGAGAAGCCTGGTGTGCTGTAGTCCATGGGGTCACAAAGAGTCAGACATGACTGAGCGACTGAACTGAACCCTAGGGAGTATTAGATAGTGAGAACTCACACAAAGGAAACCACTTGAATACAAGACCCAGCATCACCCAACCACCAGTAGCGACCTGTGCAGGACACCTCATCTAAACAACAAACAAAACAAAAATACAAACCCAGTCATCAGCAGACAGGATTACCACCTCACTCAGCCTTGCCTACCAGAGGAAAAACAAACAAACAAACAAAACTCAGCACAAATCTCATCCTGTACGAAGCTTACACAAACCACTGGACTAACCATAGGAGGGCAGAAACCAAAATGAAGAAAGAAATCAACCTTGAAGCCTGGGTAAAGGAGACCTCTAACAGAGTAAGTTTAAAAAAAATAATGAAAAGGCAGAGAAATGCTACACAAATGAAGGAACAAATCAGAAACACAGAAGTCCAAATAAATGAAGAGGAAATAGGCAAACTACCTGAAAAAGAATTCAGAATAATAATAGTAAAGATGATTAAAAAAAAAACAACTTGAAAACAAAATGGAGAAAATGCAAGAATCAATTAACAAAGACCTAGAGGAATTAAAGACTAAACATTCAGTGACAAACAACACAATTACTGAAATTAAAAATACTCTAGAAGGAATCAATAGCAGAATATCTGAAGCAGAAGAATGAATCAGTGAGCTGGAAGATAAAATGGTGGAAATAACTTCTGAAGAGCAGAATAAAGTAAAAAGAATGAAAAGAACTGAGGATTGTCTCAGAGCCTCTGAGACAATATCAAGTGCACCAACATTCAAATTACAAGTGTCCCAGAAGAAGAAGAGAGAAAGAAAGGGTATGAGAAAATGTTTGAAGAGATTATAGTTGAAAATTTCCCTAATATGGAAAAGGAAATAGTCAAGTCCAAGAGGCACAAAGAGTCCCATACAGGATAAATCCAAGGAGAAACACACCAAGACACATACCGATCAAACTAACAAAGACTAAACACAAAGAAAGAATATTAAAAGCAGCAAGGGAAAAGCAACAAGTAACATACAAGGGAAACCCCATATGCTTGACAGCCGATCTTTCAGCAGAAACTCTACAGGCCAGAAGGGAATGGCAGGATATATTTAAAGTACTGAAAGGGAAAAATCTGCAACCAAGATTATTCTACCTGACAAAGATCTACTTCAAAATTCATGGAGAAATCAAAAGCTTTTCGGACAAGCAAAAGTAAAGAGAATTCAGTATCATCAAATCAGCTTTACAACAAATGTTAAAGGACTTATATAGTCAAGAAATACAAGAGAAGAGAAAAGATCTACAAAATCAACCCTAAACAATTAAGAAAATGGCAATAGGAAAAAGTACTTTAAATGTAAATAGATTAAATACTCCAACCAAAAGACACAGACTGGCTGAATGGATACAAAAATAAGACCCATATGTATGCTGTCTACAATAAACCAACTTCATACCTAAAGACACATACAGACTGAAAGTGAGAGGATGGAAAAATATATTCCTTGCAAATAGGAAGCAAAAGAAAGCTGGAGTAGCAATCCTCATATCAGACAAAATAGACGTTAAAATAAAGATTACAAGAGATAAGGAAGAACACTACATTAATGATAAAGGGATCAATCCAAGAGGAAGACATAACAACTGTAAGTATCTATGTACCCAACACAGGAGCACCTCAATAACATAAGACAAATACTAGTAGACATAAAAGGAGAAACTGACAGTAACACAATAATAGTAGGAAACTTTAATACCTCACTCTCACCAATGGACAGATCATCAAAACAGAAAATTAATAAGGAAACACAAGTATTAAATGATACATTAGATCAGATAGATCTCATTTATATCTTCAGGACATTCCATCCAAATGCAGAAGAATACACCTTCTCAAGTGCATGTGGAACATTCTCCAGGATATACCACCTTGGGTCACAAATCAAGCCTCAGTAAATTTAAGAAAATTGAAATTGTATCAAGCATCTTCTCCAATCACAATATTATGAGTCTAGATATGAATTATAAGGAAAAAATAGTAAGAAACACAACATATGGAGATTAAACAACACGTTTCTAAATCGCCAACAGGTGTCTGAAGAAATCAAAATGGAAATCAAAAAAATTCTAGAAACAAATGACAATGAAAACATTACAACTCAAAACCTATGGGATGCAGCAAAAGCAGTTCCAAGAGGGAAGTTTATAGCAACACAATTCTATCTCAAGAAACAAGAAAAGCATCGAATAGACAACCTAACTTCACATCTAAAACAACTGGGGAAGGAGGAACAACCCCCCCACCCCCACCCCGCAAATTAGTAGAAGGAAAGAAATCATAAAGATCAGAGCAGAAATAGATGAAAAAGAAGTGAAAGAAACAATAGTAAAGATTAATAAAACTAAAAGCTGGTTCTTTAGAAGATAAGCAAAATTGACAAACCTTTAGCCAGACTCATCCAGAAAAAAAAAAAAATAGAAGAATCAAATCAACATAATTAGAAATGAAAAAGGAGAGGTTACAAGAGACAATGCAGAAACACAAAGGATTATAAGAGACTATTATGAACGACTATAGGGCAATAAAATGGATAACCTGGAAAAAATGGACAGATCCTTAGAAAAGTTCAATCTTCTAAGACTGAACCAGGAAGAAATAGAAATTACGAACAACACAATTACAAGCACTGAAATTGAAGCTGTGGTCAAAAATCTCCCAAAATCAAGCCCAGGACCAGACAGCTTCACAGGTGAATTCTATCAACCATTTAGAGATGAGCTAATGCATATCCTTATAAACCTCTTTCAAAAAATTTCAGAGGAAGGAACACTTCCAAACTCATTCTACAAGGCCACTATCACCATGATACCAAAACCAGACAAAGACAACACACACACAAAAAGAAAACTACAAGCCAATATCTCTGATGAACATAGGTGCAAAAATCCTCAACAAAATTTAGCAAACAGAATTCAGCAACACATCAAAAAGCTCATACACCATGATGAAACTGGGTTATCCCAGGGATGCAAGGATTCTTCAATATACACAAATCAATCAATGTGATACACCATATTAACAAATTGAAAGATAAAAACCATATGATAATCTCAATAGATGCAGAAAAAGCCTTTGACAAAATTTAGCACCCATTTATGATTAAAGCTCTTCAAAAAATGAGCATAGAAGGAACTTGCCTCAACATAGTAAAGGCCATATATGACAAGCCTATAGCAAACATTATTCTCAATGGTGAAAAACGGAAAACATTCCCCCTAAGATCAGGAAAAAAAAAGAGCATCCACTTTCACCTATATTCAACCATATTATTCAACATAGTTCTGGAAGTCCTAAACACATCAATCTGAGAAGTAAAATAAATGATAGAAATCCAATTTGGAAAAGAAGAAGTAAAGCTCTCACTGTTTACAGATGACATGATACTGTACATAGAAAACCCTAAAGATAGTATCAGAAAATTACTAGAGCTAATCAGTGAATTTAGCAAAGTTGCAGGATACAAAATCAATACACAGAAATCACTTGCATTTCTATACACTAACAATGAAAAATCAGAAAGAGCAATTAAGGAATCAATCCCATTCACTATTGCAACAAAAGAATTAAATATCTAGGAATAAACTAACCGGGGAGACAAAAGAATTGTACACAGAAAATTCTAAGACACTAATGAAAGAAATCAAAGATGACATAAACAGATGGAGAGATATTCCATGTTCCTAGGTAGGAAGAATCAATATTGTGAAAATGAATATACTACCCAATGCAATCTGTAGGTTCAATGCGATCTCTATCAAATTATCAATGACACTTTTCACAGAACTAGAACAAAAAATTTCACAATTCATACGGAAACACAAAAGGCTCCTAACAGCCAAAGCAGTCTTGAGAAAGAAGAATGGAGCTGGAGAAATCAACCTTCCTGACTTCAGATTATATTACAAAGCTACAGTCATCAAGACAGTATGGTACTGGCACGAAAACAGAAATATAGACCAATGGACAAAGATAGAAAGCCCAGAAATAAACCCATGCACCTATGGGTACCTTATATTTGACAAAGGAGGCAATAATATACAATGGGGAATAGAGACAGCCTCTTCAATAAGTGTTGCTAGGAAAACTGGACAGCTACATGTAAAAGAATGAAATTAGAACACTTCCTAACACCATACACAAAGGTAAACTCAAAATGGATTAAAGACCTAAATGTAAGACCAGAAACTATAAAACTCTTAGAGGAAAGCGTAGGCAGAACACTTGATGACATAAATCAAAGCAAGATCCTCTATGACCCACCTCCTAGAGTAATGGAAATAAAAACAAAAGTAAACAAGTGGGACCTGATTAAACTTAAAAGGTTTTTCACAGCAAAGGAAACTATAAGCAAGGTGAAAAGACAACACTCAGAATTGGAGAAAGTAATAGCAAATGAAACAACTGACAAAGGATTCATTTCCAAAATATATAAGCAGCTCATACAACTCAATAACAGAAAAACCAACAACCCAGTCAAAAAGTGGGAAAAAGACCTAAACAGGCATTTATCCAAAGAAGACATACAGATGGCTAACAGACACATGAAAAGATGCTCAGCGTTGCTCCTTATTAGAGAAATGCAGATCAAAACTACAAGGAGATACCACCTCACATGGGTCAGAATGGCCATCATCAAAACGTCAACAACCATAAATGCTGGAGAGGGTGTGGAGGAAAGGGAGGGCTCTTGCATTGTTGGTGGGAATGTAAATTGATACAGCCACTACGGAATACAGTATGGAGATTCCTTAAAAAATTAGGAATAAAACCACCATATGACCCAGCAATCCCACTCCGAGGCATCTACCCTGAGGAAACCAAAACTGAAAAAGACACATGTATCCCACTGTTCACTGCAGCACTATTTACAATAGCTAGAACATGGAAGCTACCTAGACGTCCATCGACAGATGAATGGATAAAGAAGTTATGGTACATATACACAGTGGAATATTACTCAGCCATAAAAAGGAAGACATTTGAGTCAATCCTAAGGAGGCAGATGAACCTAGAACCTATTACACAGAGTGAAGTAAGTTAGAAAGAGAAAGATAAGTATCATATTCTAATGCATATATATGAAATCTAGAAAAATGGTACTGAAGAATTTAAAGAGCAGCAGTGGAGAAACAGACATAGAGAATAGACGTATGGACATGGGGAGAGGGGAGGAGAGGGTGAGATGTATGGAAAGAGTAACAGGGAAACTTACATTGCCTATGAAAAATAGATAGCCGACAGGAAACTGCTGTATGGCTCAGGAAACTCAAACAGGGGCTCTGTATCTACCTAGAGGAGTGGGATGGGGAGGGAGGTGGGAGGGAGGTTCAAGAGAGAGGGGATCTATGTATGCCTATGGCTGATTCATGTTGAGGTTGGACAGAAAAACGACAGAAGTCTGTAAAGCAATTACCTTTCAATAAAAAAATAATTAATTAAAAAATTGGAAGATCTGAGACTTCCATGGTGGTCCAATGGTTAAGAATTTGCCTGCCAATGCAGGGGACACGGGTTCAGTCCTGGGTCCAGGAAGATTCCATATGCTGCAGGGTAACAGCTGTGCATCTCAACTACTGAATCTGCCCACTTAGAGTCGGTCTATGCTCCGCAATAAGGAAAGCCACTGCAATGAGAAGTCCAAGGGCACCACCATGAAGAGTAGCCCCTGCTCACTGCAGCTAGAGAAAGGCCACATGCAACAGCAAAGACCCAATGCAGCCAAATAAATGAATCAAATAAAATTGCATTTCACTTCTAAAAAATGGAAGATCTGGCAACATCAAGTTGATGTCATAGCTTGATTGGCCTAGAAAGTAGGCACTGAGACAAAGATTTGGGTACAGGTAGTGTTTGTGGAAATAAATTCCAGAAATCAATAGTAAGGGAGCAGGAAGATAAAATGGACAAGGATTAAAAGCTGACAAAATAGTAGCTATTGCTGGAAGAAACAGAGGCTTGATTGCACTGGATTTCCAGGATATAGGCAGAAAGCTTTCCAAAATTAATGACCTGAAAGACCAGAGGCTGTGATATTTATGCCCCAGTGCCCCTCTGCCTGAGAGATATTAACTTCCTAACACTTCTGCATACATTGCAAGCCAAACCAGGTTTGTTCATAGGCTGATTTGACTGCCATAACTGGAAAAGATTGTAGCTATAAAAAGAAAGACATGGAGTACAAGTTTGAGGTGAGATGCTGTCCTTGGTGAGTCAGAAATATCCACCACAGTTGCAGTCTAAATCAGAAGCAGAACATGCGGATGTGACAAAGTACCAAGAAAGTATATGCTACCATCCACTCCTTGGACCTATTAGATGCACTAGCTAATAACTGTAGTTCCTCCTAGTATGCAATATTTCTTTTGATATATATCTTGGTTATAAGATGGAATGTTTTATTTCCACTTGTCTTTTTCTACTTTGATGGTTCTTATTTTATAGATCAGGGGCTGATGTGAGAGTTATACCAACACTTAAGTATATCCACCCCACTTACATATTTCAGGACTAGGTAGATCCATGAACTCCCCTGGATCTGCTGTTAGATGGACTTGGGTCAGGATTTGATTTATTATCAGTTCTTCTAAACTTGTTTTCTAACCAAGGGACCATGATTATATTTTGATCATAGCATCACTGTGATCTCTGACCTCATATGCAATAGCCCTAAAACATTCTGGATAGTCTTCTTTTCTCTGTTAATACTCACTCTCGTAAATTGCTTCAAATTCTTTAAGGAAGGATTAAGACAATGTTTTAAACAAACAAAATATTATAAATAATATCGTAGTGTCATTTGAGTGTCTTTCTTCATGAGGAACCAGTCTCCCTTCTGCCAGTAGGCCCTGAATCTGAAAACTGATCATGTCTAAAAATTGAATGAGGAATTGCAGTTTTCCACTGCTATGACTGATGTCAGCCTTCGCTTATCAATTCTCAATTATTTCCCATTATACAAATCAAGCAATACCCTAGTAAGCTGCTCAGATAACTCACCCCTAAGTATGTCACCATCTATTTACAGTTCTGACAGATCCTTGTGAGTCAAAGAACTCTGGTTGTCATCCTAGCTTTGGTACCAACTGTGACCACCTTTCCGCTGATACAAAGTACTGTCAGCTGGCTTCTGAGATGCTGGAGCCCTGTTCCACCACAGTGCCTCTTGCAGTCAGTCCTGTCTCTCAGCAGTCAACTACCACTGAACTTTTCAGTCATGCTGCTGCCCCCTCAGTGGTATATTCCTAATTGTCCAGTGGAAGGCAGGACTTCTGAGCCCTCCCAGGGAAACTGCTAGGTAGTGGGCATTTGGTGGTACCCCATTCCAACATTTTTACTGCCCCAAACTTTCCTATTCATTTTTCAATGATTTGCCATACCCAACTCATTTATTATAGTCCATCATCATTCAGAAACTTTAAAAAATTATTCCAGAAGCTTGCCAGGCTGGCTCCAGGTGTCCCCACCAGAATGTTAAGTCTTAAGTCACAGGAGAATGCTCCCATATCAATAAATTCATTCATATATAACTTTACATTCTGTTCCACCTGGTCCAACTCCATCAAGATCTTCTTTCCTGAATATTTCTCAGCTTCCTACTGGTGCATATTAACCAAGTCCTAAACTCTTTTTTAGTGAGTTTTTTTTATTACTCTCTGAAAAATGGTTTTATTTCACTTTACCTATGTTGAGACCTATTATTGGTCTAGTTACTGGTATGGAAGCAATGGTAGGAGGTAGGAAGAGATCAGTTGAAAAGTGGCATTATTTTGAGAAACATCACCTAGGAAATGTCTCCTGGAGAGAGAAAGCTATCCTCTAAGAAGAGAAAAGAGGCTGTGTCTATTGCCCAAAACTGTTCAGGGAAATCAAGGAGTTCAAGTTTAGACCCATCTACCCAAGGGTCCCAAGTCCATGTTTCAGGGCCTCACTCCCTCTCTAACATAGTCCTGTTAGTATCGGAGATCTGTTAAGTTTATGCATTCTATCTCCAGTCATAGGACACAAGAGCCACCCCACCTCCCAGAATATTGGAAATAAAAGCAAAAATAAACAAATGGGACCTAATTAAAATTAAAAGCTTCTGCACAACAAAGGAAATTATAAGCAAGGTGAAAAGACAGCCTTCGAATGGGAAAAATAATAGCAAATGAAGCAACTGACAAAAAATTAATCTCAAAAATATACAAGCAACTCCTGCAGCTCAATTCCAGAAAAATAAACAACCCAATCAAAAAGTGGGCCAAAGAACTAAACAGACATTTCTCCAAAGAAGACATACAGATGGCTAACAAATACATGCAAAGATGCTCAACATCACTCATTATCAGAGAAATGCAAATCAAAACCACAATGAGGTACCATTTCACACCAGTCAGAATGGCTGCTATCCAAAAGTCTACAAGCAATAAATGCTGGAGAGGATGTGGAGAAAAGAGAACCCTATTACACTGTTGGTAGGAATGCAAACTAGTGCAGCCAATATGGAGAACAGTGTGAAGATTCCTTAAAAAACTGGAAATAGATCTGCCACATGACCCAGCAATCCCACTGCTGGGCATACACACTGAGGAAACCAGAACTGAAAGAGACACGTGTACCCCAATATTCATCGCAGCACTGTTTACAATAGCCAGGACATGGAAGCAACCTAGATGTCCATCAGCAGATGAATGGATAAGGAAGCTGTGGTACATATGCACAATGGAATATTACTCAGCTATTAAAAAGAATATATTCTAATCAGTTCTACTGAGGTGGATGAAACTGGAGCCTATTATCCAGAGTGAAGTAAGCCAGAAAGAAGAACAACAATACAGTATATTAATGCATATATATGGAATCTAGAAAGATGGTAACAATAACCCTGTATGCGAGACAGCATAAGAGACACAGATGTATAGAACAGTCTTTTGGATTCTATGGGAGAGGGCGAGGATGGGATGATATGGGAGAATGGCATTGAAGCATCTAAATTAGCATATGTGAAACAAATCCCCAGCCCAGGTTTGATGCGTGATATAGGGTACTCGGGGCTGGTGCAGCGGGATGAACCATAGGGATGGAATGGGGAGGGTGGTGGGAGGGGGGTTCTGGAAGGGGAACACATGTACACCCATGGTGGATTCATGTCAATGTATGGCAAAACCAATTCAATATTGTAAAGTAAAAGCATTAAAAAAAAACTGCCATGGAGACTTTCAATGTTTTGCAATATAAAGGAATTATTTAAAAAAAAATCTTTTCTAAGCACAAGAAGGGTTCAATTCCACTCTAATCTATGGAAAGCATAAAGAAAAATCTCCTAGAATTATTCACCAGAAAAATGAGAGGATAGAGCATTTATCCACAAGCTCCCATTCCCCATTCATTGAGAGTTGGCCCCCTGGGGTATAACTTGCCCACATTTTGGACTTAACTTGTTTGCAAACCAGTATGTCCCATAGCATTAGGAAAGATCTTGAGGCAGAAAGACAGAACGTTGTTGTCCTGTAATAACTTAGAGCTCACATGAATCTCTCCCCCCTAGAGCTGAAATACTATAGGAATTGGGCTATGAGGATGTAACATGGTATTGTCATTCACCTTTAAAACAACAGTCTCCAGCTTTTTTTTGGAACCAAGGGCTGGTTTTGTGGAAGACAATTTTTCCACAGACCAGGGACGCCAGGGGGATGACTTCAGGATGATTCTCATAAGGAGCATGCCACCCAGATTCCTAGCATTCACAGTAGGGCTCATGCTCCTGTGAGAATCTAATGCCACCACTGATCTGACAGGAAACAGAGCTCAGGTTACGGTAATGTGAGCAATGGGGAGCAGCTGTAAATACAGATGAAGCTTTGCTCACTTGCCTGCTGCTCACCTCCTGCTGTGTGATCCAGTTTCTAATAGGTCATGAATTGGTATCGGCCCGTGGCCCAGGGATTGGACACCCTGTTTTAAAGGCATCTTCTTTTTTTTTTTTTTTTATTTTGTTGGTTTTGCCATACAATGATGTGAA
>ML663568.1:5961539-6075348 GCA_007570785.1 Antilocapra americana | reverse complement strand
GGGCTGGTGATTGATTTCACATATGATAATTAACATGTTTCAATGCCATTCTCCCATATCATCCCACCCTTGCCCTCTTCCACAGAGTCCACGAGTCTGTTCTATACATCTGCATTCCTTTTGCTGTCTCGCATGCAGGTTTCTCATTACCATCTTTCTAAATTCCATATATATGCGTTAGTATACTGTATTGTTGTTTTTCCTTCTGGCTTACTTCACTCTGGATAATAGGCTCCAGTTCCATCCACCTGAGTAGAACTGATTCAAATGAATTTTTTTTAATGCTGAGTAATATTCCATTGTGTATATATACCACAGCTTTCTTATCCATTCGTCAGTTGATGGGCATCTAGGTTGCTTCCATGTCCTGGCTATTGTAAACAATGCAGCGATGAACATTGGGGTACACGTGGCTCTTTCAATTCTGGTTTCCTCAGTGTGTATGCCCAGCAGTGGGATTGCTGGGTCATATGGCAGGTCTGTTTGCAGTTTTTTAAGGAATCCCCACACTGTTGTCCATAGTGGCTGTACTAGTTGGCATTCCCACCAACAGTGTAAGAAGGTTCCCTTTTCTCCACATCCTCAAATCAAAACCACAATGAGGTACCACTTTACACCAGTCACAATGGCTGCCATCCAAAAGTCTACAAACAATAAATGCTGGAGAGGATGTAAAGGCATCTTCTAATGTCTAAGTTTTCATGTGGCAACAGTTATCTGGAGATAAGAAGTGAACTCTATATGTTTTCTATATGTACTCTGTATGTACCCTACACGTACCCAAAATATCTTGGTTTCCTGGCCAGCTTTACTAGTTCAGAAAATATTACCTTACCTCTATAGACATTAGACTTTTAAACCCTAAGTTAGAATAGCCAAAGAACATAAACCTTTAAAGGAACAAAGAGATGACCTGAATCAATACCTTTATTGTATGAGTGAGAAAACAGGTCCTTCAAAACATAATTATCATGGGGGCAACAGAATTTATATATTCTAGTCTTGCTGTCCTTTATTTGCCTCTCTCTACACCTCAAGCCCTACTATTCTTCTCATGAGAGGGTATAAATGAAGCCCATAACTGTTTTCGGAAACAAATTTACATTCCCCAGCCAAGACTTCTGGTTTTCTTCCAGAACAATTGCCCCCTAAGTGACCTTCACTTTGATGTTGCACAGTTACTTCAAACTCAAAGATATCCCAAAGTGAATAATCTTTTCCAAAAAATCTACATCTCCTACTGAACTTCTGTTAATTCTATATTCTTCCTTTTCTCATACCCTGTTGCTCATATCTATTTTGAGTTTGATATTGGCTTTTATCATCTTCTACTTTAACTGCTGCAATCATCTTATAACTGGTCTTTTTGAATTTAGTCTCTTTTCCTTCTAATCCATCCTCCATAACATGGCCAGAGTGATACTTATAAACTTCAAAATGGAAAAAAAATTACTACTCTTCTTAAAATTCAGTGGCTCACTATCACACATATCACACGAATATTGAGACCCTATACTTTCTCTTGCTAGATGCTGTGTTTACAGTGGCTAGCAACAAAAACATGTCTCCATAGTCATGGAGCTTTAAATGTCATGGAGCTTTGAAAAGCTTTATCTTCCTGAATGTGGTGCACAGATCCATCCGTGTTCTATTTTCTGCTCATTTCCCAAAATTATTGCTTGAAACATTTCCACCTCTGCAAACAATTTTAGTCATATTGACTTACAGTTCCCTAAAGGAACAAAACCCCATGAGGAAAGGGACTGTTTTATTAGTCTTGCCAGCATGTAGCACAGTGACAGGCACTTACTAGAAATTCAGTGAAGGTTCGTTGAATAAGCCAACTGTGGACAATCACAGAGGTAAAAGTAGAACAAGGTAAGCAAGTCATCTAGGCACTCCTTCTTGGAGTGTACCCTAGATGTCTTGTTTGTCTCATTCTAATCTGGACCCTTGACAGCCGTTAGCAGCCATGGGTTGCAGGAAGGAGTGTGGGGTTGAGTGGGGGTGAGTTGTGTGAACTGTCCAGGGTGCTGGACAGAGGATAGTATTCTGTGGGCTGTTCAGCATTCTGTTTAGAAACTGCATATCTCTGGCTTCCTTTGCCTATTGCAGACCCAGTTTTCCACAGATCTTTGTTTGAGGATCAAAATGGCTAAGGTATGTGGCACGCCACAGGGTCCAGGCTGCACTCCAAAAGGCACCAAGGAGACCAGACTGAATATGCCTCTGACATTTGGCTTCTGAAAAACAGATGCTGTGCATGCTCAGGTGCTGGGAGAAGCTTGAAAAATGCTCGTCCCCAACTCCTAAAAAAAGTGTTCTCCAAACTGTCTCTATCAAAAACATATAGGAATTTTCAAATAGTTTAGAGATATCTTTCTTTCAATCCTGAGAGTTAGCAGCTATTTAAAGAGTTAGTCTGAATCTATCCAACACACCTAATGACTAAGTCAAAATCTCAGTAAACACCTGAATGGTCTTTACTTATGATGCCAAAAATTTGGAAAGACTAAAATTTCCCTACTAAATTTTATCCTATTCAACACAACTTCTTCTCCGAATATAGACTTGAGTTAAAGGAAAAAGTATGGGTTCCTCTGTGACAGCCTGCATTTAGACAAGTGTTTGGCTTTCCTTAAAAACTATTTTGTGTGTTTTTTGATTATTTAAATGAACAAACTAAATATGTGAAGTGGTGTACTGGTTTTGGTTGACCTTTAAAATTGTCTCCTGAAATGTATACAAAGACTCAGTTTGGTGGGAAATTTCACACACTAGGTACACAGAATCCTAAAATGACAGACCTCGAAGATGGAGCTTACCTAGTCTCACTTCGGTTCAGTTCAGTCACTCTCTTTGTGACCCCACAGACTGCAGCACACCAGGCTTCCCTGTCCATCAGCAACTCCTGGAGCTTACTCAAAGTCTTGTCCATCAAGTCGGTGATGCCATCCAACCATCTCATCCTCTGTCCCCTTCTCCTCCTGCCTTCAATCTTTCCCAGCATCAGGGTCTTTTCCAAGGAGTCAGTTCTTCGTATCAGGTGGCCAAAGTACTAGAGTTTCAGCTTCAGCATCAGTCCTTCCAATGAATATTCAGGACTGATTTCCTTTAGGATTAACTGATTGGATCTCCTTGCAGTCTAAGGGGCTCTCAAGAGTCTTCTCCAACACCACAGTTCATACACATCAATTCTTCAATGCTCAGCTTTCTTTATAGTCCAACTCTCACATCCATACATGACTAATGGAAAAATCATAGCTTTGACTAGACGGACCTTTGTTGGCAAAGTAATGTCTCTGCTTTTTAATATGCTGTCTAGGTTGGTCATAGCTTCTCTTCCAAGGAGCAAGTGTCTTTTAATTGTCACTATCTGCAGTGATTTAGAGCCCCCCAAATAAAGTCTGTCACTGTTTCCATTGTTTCCCCATCTATCTGCCATGAAATGATGGGACTGGATGCCTTGATCTTAGTTTTCTGAATGTTGAGTTTTAAGCCAACTTTTTCACTCTCCTCTTTCACTTTCACCAACAGACTCTTCTTCTCTTTGTGCCCTAAGGGTGGTGTCATCTGCATAGCTGAGGTTATTGATATTTCTCCCAGTAACTTGATTCCAGCTGTGCTTCATCCAGTCCACATTTCTCATGATGTACTCTGCATATAAGTTAAATAAGCAGGGTGACAATATACAGCCTTAATGTACTCCTTTCCTAATTTGGAACCAGTCTTGTGTTCCTTGTCCAGTTCTAACTGTTGCTTCTTGACCTGCATACAGGTTTCTCAGGAGGCAGGTCAGGTCGTCTGGTATTCCCATCTCTTCAAGAATTTTCCACGGTTTGTTGTGATCCACACAGTCAAAGGCTTTGGCGTAGTCAATAAAGCAGAAGTAGATGTATTTATGGAACACTCTTGCTTTTTCTATGATCCAACAGATGTCTAACTTTTGAGTTTAACAAAGAAACTGAAATAAATTAAGCAAGGTCATGCAATGAGCTAGTGGCCAGGCTAGGATCAGAATTCAGATTTTCCAACAACAAAACAAATATTCTGCCCTCCATCACTACACATGGAAATTCATCCTTCCCACAAGTTCCTGGTCACCTGGTATTGGAATTTTTAAGGAAGACATAAGGGAAAGAAGATAACAACAAGCAATAATAATGCTTACTATATTCCAGACACTGTTCTTTGAACTAGATATTATTATTACTGTCACCATTTTGTTTGGTTTTTATTGCTGCCAAAATTATCATCGTCATCCCCTTTTTACAATAAAGAAATCAAGCCTTTGGAGATTAGGTAATTAACTCAAGCTTATAGGGATAGTAAGTGACTGAATAGGGATTTGAATTTAGATTGGGCTCCCTCTTTACCAGCACACTATGCCGCCTCCCTATTTTCTTCTTTAGCTTGTTGTTTTTTTTTTTTTTTAAATATTTGGTTTTATATTCATCTACATGAAATGCAGTAAATCTCTGGTGATGACAGTGTTTAACATTTCTAACCAGATGCAGCTGAGAAGATCAGTGCATGAGGTAAATCACAAAATACAGAATGAACTTAATGGGAAAATTGTTTAGATGTCTTATTATCTGTAATTACATAACCTCAGTAGAATTCAAATGAATGTTACTCGCATAACCACACCTGGCTAAATAATGTCTGCTATTATTACTAACAAAATAATAAACAAATGTCTGTTATTTGCCAGATAATTTATAGCCCTAACTTCACGTAATCCTCAAAATGACCTTGTGATATGGGTACTATGTGTGTGCACTTAGTTGCTCAGTGGTGTCCAACTCTTTGCCACAGCGTGGACTGTAGCCCGCCAGGCTCCTCTGTCCATGGGGATTCTTCAGGTAAGAATATTGGAGTGGCTTGCCATGCCCTCCTCCACGGGATCTTCCCAACCCATGGATTGAACACAGATCTGCCACTTTGCAGATGGATTATTTACCATCTGAGCCACCAGGGAAGCCCATGAATACTGGAGTGGGTAGCCTATCCATTCTCCAGGGGATCTTCCCAACCCAGGTATCAAACCAGGATCTCCCACATTACAGGTGGGTTCTTTACCAGCTGAGCTACCAGGGAAGCCCATGATACAGGTATTAGTCACCCCATCTTATGGATGAAGAAACCAAGGTCCAGAGAATTTGGATTGCTTGTCCACCTTTTAATGTCATTTTGGCTGACTTTGATGGTTCCAGGACTTGGCCTCCTCCAAATGACAAACCGCTTCCCAGTGGGGCTGTGTCCCACTTCCTGCCAGGGCAGCAAGTGCCTGGCTTAGTTTGTTTTATTTTTGTTCCAGTGTGTCTCCATGACACTGTGATCGTTGCTCAGCAGAACTGGATGGCTTACACACTGCCAAGCACATCTCTCATTATCCACTGCTGAGCACATGCTCATGCCGCTCTCTTGTCCTGGAAAGACCTTCTTTTCATCTCCAAATATTCAAATCTCCACAATTAAGGCTCAAATGGAAACTCCTCCATGTTATCCTCCCCGACTTCAGCTCCAGAGAAATAATTTCTGCTTCCCTCTAATGCCCATAGAATCTCATCTAAATGATTCATTACTTCATTTACTTGTTAATTTACTCACTGGGCAAAGGAGACTATGCTCAACCAGACATTGTACTTAAAAACTGGGTTGGTTAAACGAACATGTCATGAATTAAAACATCTACCTTTCTACATCTACATTTCTACCTTTTGTTCTGCTTATTCACATTCATTTTGATTCCATTCCATTCCATGTTAAATGATTTAAGGACAAAAACCATATCTCAGTCATCATATTATAACCTCAAACGCCTTGGAGAGTGCTTTATGGGTATGAGATAAGGACAATGAACGTATTTTAAGAAAAATACATTACTTGAAAAAACGAAAATGTTGGTAAATTTGACAATTTACATAAATTACCAAATTATTTTTTGAATAGCAATTGGTCTAATCACACATAAAATAACCTGGCAGTGATGTCATCAAAACACAAACACACAAAATGCTTCACATTTTATTTGCTTTTGGGTTTCTTCTTTCAAAAATGTTTTATGTTTATCTACGTGGCCTGCCCCAAATCTCTAACCAAAATGCACACTAAGGAAATTGGTGCTGGAGGAAAATTCCAAAATAGAAGGATAATCTAATGACAGTTCAGGAAGCCCTCATCACACTATTGAGCCCCTTGGCGTGCTGACCCCGCTCTGAGGGTTTGCCCAACAAGGAAGTTGACACCTGAAGCTCCTCCCAGCCTGACTTCAGTTCTTAGAGCCTGGGACACCTGGCTCTGCACAGGTCTTTTCTTTTTTTTTCCATAACATGGTTCTCTGGCACAAGGAAGGCTCTTCTCCCCGGTCGGTGACTTCACTCTCTGCTACCTCTGAGCTCACCACCTGCAACTAGAATCTCTAAAACTCAGTGGGGATAAAGTTCTGTTTTATAATTATTGCTGGAACATTTTTTTTTCTCTTTAAAAAAATTTCTTCTGTAGTTTTAAAGAATCCTCAGCCATATGCAAAGTAAACAACCTCCAGACATCAATATTCAAAGTTCCAGGTGGCTCTAGTGCTGCCAACTAGAGGATTTAGGGAAATGTGGGGCTGACTCTCAATGGCCACTGGATGCAGAGCCCATTTCTTACCTTGAAAGTGAAAGTTGCACAGTCCTGTCCAACTCTTTGGGACCCCATGGACTGTCTCCAGGCCGGAATACTGGAGTGGGTAACCTCTCCCTTCTCCAGGGGATCTTCCCATCCCAAGGATCGAACCCAGGTCTCCCACATTGCAGGCGGATTCTTTACCAGCTGAGCCGCAAGGGAAGCCTGTTTCTTATCCAAAGAAACCCTGTAATCTACAATCTCAAACTATTAGTGGTCTTTCTGACCATATGGTCTATCCACAGAGAGAAAATTTCAGTTCACTTCCAACCTTCAGGGTGGATTGTCTCCAAACCTGCTTCTCAAAATTCTGTCCTCTTCCTCCTGCAATTGACAGCAGTAGTGTGTGTGTGTGTGTGTGTGTGTGTGTGTGTGTGTGTGTGTGTTGTTGGGGGGTGGGGGTGGGGGAGGGAGTGAGGCACGTCTCTTCAGGGTAGGTCCTGAATTGGCCGTGCATATCAGAATATCCTCTGTGTTCACTAAATTAAAACCTCCAAAGGAAAGACATAAAAGGAACAGCTCAAAGGAGAGGGCAGAACATTTCCGAGGCACCAAGGAACGCTTTCAAAGTGCTCAATTTCAATGAAGTGTGTTTTATTTGGATGATATAAGCCTTTCTCCCATTCTTTCTCAAATATGTGTTTTAAAATTCACTAGTAAGAGAGTTCGAGAATCAGCTGGTAAAAAAGATTTCCGAAGACTGATCGGTTTGTTGAATTTATCTTCTATCAACTACCTAGGAAAATACACCTAAGAGGAGTCCTTCTCCCACCTTGACACTGAAAGATCTGCACATAAATAAAACATCTGTAAACCTCTTACCTGATTCTTGGCCCCACTGGAGCCACAAAGCTGCGTTGTTATGGTAATGCAGCAAGATGGGGGTCACAATACATTTTCTGTCTTTATTATAATCTACTCTGCTATAGAAAGCTCTCTGGTACAAGGCCACAATATTTACTCTGATTTTATAAACTCTCGTTACAGCAGCATCTTTATTCCACCTGAAGGACTCAAGGCCACGGTGAATGGGTTCCCATCTGGGGGGAGGGTCGGCCTCACTGAATGGAGTCTTGTATAAATTCCAGATGTGATCATCTCCTCCATTCTGATGAGAGCAGTCACGTGGCTCCAGGTTTACAGCAACGTTATCTGTGCTCGGGGAAGCAGGAGACATTGTACTGGGGAGAAACCTCCATGGCTTTTTCCTTTGCCCTGACATGGGAAATGTGATGAACCCAGGAAAACAACCAGATTGAAATTTGACTGCTCCAGCTGAAAACACATAGGAAACAAAATAGTTGGAATGTTGTAATCAGTGAAACAAAGAGAGAAATACGTCTGTAAAGAGATGGATGAACACATTGTGTGAGTTAATAAGCAATGCTGTGGGGATCTAAAACATTAATCCAGTTTTTTCGCAATGATGAAAATAATTTTTTTTGTGTTGAGGCACATTTTTCCCTTAGAAAATGTCTGTTTTGAAATATTTGTTGAGTCCTTTTTTATATCTAGCCACATAAATATCCCATGGAGTAGTTAACGTGGGCTTCCCTGATGTCTCAGTTGGTAAAGAATCCGCCTGCAATGAGGGAGACCTGGGTTCAATCCCTGGATTGGGAAGATTCCCTAGAGGAGGGCATGGCACCCCACTCCAGTATTCTTGCCTAGAGAATCCCATGGACAGAGGAGCCTAGCAGGCTGCAGTCCATGGGGTCACAAAGAGTCAGACATGCCTAAGCCACCGAGCACAAGCACAGTTAATATGGAGCTTAGCTTTCAATTATGTGGTTTAAATCCTGACTTGCTGTGTTGCTTCTCTGAGCCTGTTTCTCTCTTCATAATAAAGAGCTAATAATAATTTCAATGTTTAACATTATTGTAAGGTTTACATCTTTGACACAAGTCAAAGTATCTATAGATATAAGTTCAAATCCTGGTTCATTTGTTACTAACTGTGTGCCTTCAAATAAGATGTTTAACTCTTTGGACCTTATTTCTTGGTATGTAAAATGGATAAGTTGGAGAAACAAAAAACAAAAAACAAAAACCAGAGAGGTTCTGGTTTGGGTAAGAGGGACAAAGCAGGGTCCACTCTGCATTGTCCATTGAACGTAACTGCAAACCTATATACAATGAATGGAGCAGCTATTAATATCTAAAGATGATGAAGAGTTAACAGTAGCAAGCAGATTATGATTTTCTTCCTTCTGATTCTGCAGACCTGAGCTCAAACTGAGCCCAAATCCTGTAACTTCACACTAGATACGAGCAGAAAGAGCTTCAAGAAAAGTCATTTATTTCTCATCCAAAGAATGAGAAGGAGGGCATCTACAGAACAGAAAGAGTAAATCCCCTGGGTTGTGGTGTGTGTGTGTGTGTGTGTGTGTGTTTCTTTTCCTTTTATCCCAGCTCCCAGGCAACTCCCAGTCCCAAAGCTTAATCTCACAGTGGCTGGTTGGCAGCTGGGGAGGGGCAGGGCAGAAATGGTAGTAGTTGTAGTGGCTGCCAGCTGATACCTGAAATTCCCAGGAAGGAGAAACATTTTCTCTGACCAGAGAAATTATGTGAACTAGGAAATGGAGGGAAATCTCTATCTTCCTCCACTTGATCTCAGAGGCAGGTCTACCTGCAGGAACAGTGCAGCAGACTAGGGAGACTAGAACTCACCTTTTTAGCCCTCTGGCTAAAACTAAACCCCGAATCTTGTAACTTCTCAATAGACACGAGTAGAAAGAGTTTCCAGAGAAGTCATTTACTTCTCATTCAAAGAATGAGAAGGAGGGCATCTACAAAACAGAGGAGGACCAAGAAGAGGAGATTCTGAGATCCAGGGTGTCAGAATGAAGAGTAGACACAGTTTGAGAAAGATGTCATAAAGTCATATAGGAACTTCAGGGCTCACCCACAAGCCATGTATGCATGGACCTGATCCTGAAGAGTATGTCAGAGGCTTTCAGGGCTAAACAAAGAGTTGATCATTACCCAGAGTGGTAGACATATGCAACAAATCTGAATAACACTGCAATAGTTTGAAACTGAACTGACATGGGAATCATAGTCCATTAAAAGTTGATGTGGCCTGAACTGAGCTGATTGCTTTGCTAAAGCAAAGTATTTATAGTATTAAAACAAAATCCAAAGTCATATCACATGATATTCAAAATGTATAGGATACAATCCAAAATTATTTGACATATGAAAAAAATCTCAACAATTTGCAAAGGAAAATAAAATCAATAAACAACCACTCAGATAACCAAGGTGTTGAAATTATCAGACAGACTTTAAAGAAGCTGTTTATAATCATGTTCCAAAACATAAGGGCAAATACTCTTGAAATACAGGAAATACGGAAAGAAACAGAAGCTATAAAGATAATCAAATAATATTAGATATAAAAGGTATACCAAAATAAAACTTTCAGTTGATTGACTCAACAGCAAAATGTACTGACTCTTCGGAAAAGTCAGTAAACTTAAAGATAATTCAGTTTAAAGTAGCCAATCTGAACAAAATGAGAAAGAATGAAAAAAAAAATGGAACAGAGCCTCAGGAAACTATGGGACAATATCCAAAGATTTTAACATTTGTGTTGTTAGAGCATCAGATAGAGAGGAAAATGAATATGGTGCAAAAAAAAATTTTGAAACAACAATGTCTAAGAATTTCCCAGTTTGGTGAGAGACATAAACTTATGTATTCAAAAAAGTCTCTGTGAATCCCAAATAGGAAAAACTCACAGAAACCCACACAGAGATACACCATAAGTAAACTGATGAAAACCAGAGACAATGAAAAAAATTTGAAAGCAGCTAGAGGGAAAAAACACTACACAATTCAAATTATTGATGACTTCTCATCCTGAATCATGGAAGCTTTAAAGTAACTGGGTTTTTTCAAAGTGCTAACAGTAAAAACAAACAAACAAACAAAAATATCCACCTTGTTGACCCAAAATGTTACAGCAAATAACTTTCAAGAATTATGTTGAGGAACTTCCCTGGTGGTCCAGTGGCTATGATCCCAACTCAGGGGGCCTGAGTTTAATCCCTGGTTAGGGAACTAGATCCCACATACAGTAGCAAAGTTTGCATGCTACAACTAAAGATCAGGCATGCCGCAAAGAAGACTGAAGATACTGCATGCCACAACTAAGACCAAGTGCAGCCAAATAAATAAATATTTTAAAAAAGAATGAAGTTGAAATAAAACTAATTTCAGTTAAAGGAAAACAAAAAGAATTCTGACCAGCAAAATTACATAAAATAAATAAAAAAGAAATTTCTTAAAACAGAAGAGAAATACTAACAGAAGAAAGCTTACAACATTGTGAATAAAGGAAGGGCAACATAAATGATAATATCTGGGTATATTTAATAGATTATTTTTCTCATCTCAAGTTTTAAAAATACAGGAGACTCTGTAAAGGTATATTTTTCTTCTTGGATATGTTTTGCTGATTTGGGGTTTAGAGGAATTGGTCCATTATATCTAAGGTAGCAAAGTTATGTACATAAATGTCCATTTGAGGTCTCTAGGGCTTATGATGTTAACCCCTTCTCATTCTTTTTACAGCTAATTTGTGTCTTCTCTTTATTTTTTTCAGTCTGGTTAGAAGTTTTCAATAAATAATGATAGAACAATTGAAGATCTCTATACCAAAAAATTAACTTTGATTCATATATCTTAGGAGAAGGCAATGGCACCCCACTCCAGTACTCTTGCCTGGAAAATCCCATGGATGGAGGAGCCTGGTGGGCTGCAGTCCATGGGGTCACAGAGTCAGACACGGCTGAAGGGACTTAGCAGCTGCAGCATATCTCTTACCCTATACAAAATTAATTCATATATTTAAATGTAAAACTATAAAATTTATCTTGTGTTAGGTAAAATGTTCTTAGATATGGAACCAAATGTATGATTCTTAGAAGAAAAAAATTGTCAAGTTGGATGCATCAAAATAAAAAACACTGAAAGTGAAAGCCACTCAGTCGTATCCAACTCTTTGTGACCCCATGGACTATACTATTACCTTGCAAAAGACATTATTAGGAGAATAAACTCAAGCTACAAATTGGGAGAAAATATTTGCAGGTAGTAATATAGGCAACGAAGGACTTATATCTCGACTATATAAAGAACTCTCAAGATTTAACAATAAAAACTAATTTAATAGAGGGCAAGAGATTTGAAGAATTCTTTTAGCCAAGAAAATACATGTATAGCAAAATAAGTACATGAAAAGATACTCAACATCATTAAGTAAGCTGACTATATCAAGCGTTGATTACAACAGAGAGCAACTGGAACTCTCACATACTGCTGGCGGGAGTGCGAACTAGCACAGGTATAGTCCATTCTGGGAAAGGGACAGGATCTTATAAAGTTAAACATATGTGTACTCTGACCCACAAAGTCACTCCTATATATTTATTTGAGAAAAATGAAAATGTTATCTACATTTATACAAATATTTATAGATTTATTCTTAAAACTAAAAACTAGAAACAACCCAAATGTCCATTGACAGGTGAATCAGTTCAGATCAGTTCAGTTGCTCAGTTGCGTCCGATTCTTTGTGACCCCATGGACTGCAGCACACCAGGCCTCCCTGTCCATTACCAACTCCCAGGGTTTTTTGAGACTCAAGTCCATTGAGTAGGTGATGCCATCCAACCATCTCATCCTTTGTCATCCCCTTCTCCTCCTGCCCTCAATCTTTCCAGCATTAGGGTCTTTTCAAATGAGTCAGCACTTTGCATCAGGTGGCCAACCTATTGGAGTTTCAGCTTCAATGTCAGTTCTTCCAATGAATATTCAGGACCGATTTCTTTTAGGATTGACTGGTTGGATCTCCTTGCAGTCTAAGGGGCTCTCAAGCATCTTCTCCAACACCATAATTCACTAACATCAATTCTTTGGCACTCAGCTTTCTTTATAGTCCAACTCTCACATTCATACATGACCACTGGAAAAACCATAGCTTTGACTAGATAGACTTTTGTTGGCAAAGTAATGTCTCTGCTTTTTAATATGCTGTCTAGGTTGGTCATAACCTTTCTTCCAAGGAGCAAGCGTCTTTTGATTTCATGGCTGCAGTCACCATCTGCAGGGATTTTGGAACCCCCCCCCCAAAATAAAGTCTGTCACTGTTTCCACTGTTTCCCCATCTATTTGCCATGAAGTGGTGGGACTGGATGCCATGATCTTAGTTTTCTTAATGTTGAGCTTTAAGTCAACTTTTTCACTCTCCTCTTTCACTCTCATCAAGAGGCTCTTTAGTTCCTCTTCACTTTCTGCCATAAGGGTGGTGTCATCTGCATATCTGAAGCTATTGATATTTCCCTGAGTAATCTTGACTCCAGCTGTGCTTCATCCAGTCCACATTTCTCATGATGTACTCTGCATATAAGTTAAATAAGTAGGGTGACAATATACAGTCTTGATGCACTCTTTCCCTATTTGGAACCACTCTGTTGTTCCTTGTCCAGTTCTAACTGTTGCTTCCTGACCTACTTACAGATTTCTCAGGAGACAGGTAAAGTGGTCTGGTATTCCCATCTCTTGAAGAATTTTCCACAGTTTCTTGTGATCTACACAGTCAAAGGCTTTGGCATAGTCAATAAAGCAGAAGTAGATGTTTTCTGGAACTCTCTTGCTTTTTGATGATCCAATGGATGTTGGCAATTTGATCTCTGGTTCCTCTGCCTTTTCTAAATTCAGCTTGAACATCTGGAAGTTCTTGGTTAATGTATTGTTGAAGCCTGGCTTGGAGAATTTTGAGCATTACTTTCCTAGCGTGTGAGATGAGTGCAATTGTGCAGTAGTTTGAACATTCTATGGCATTGCCTTTCTTTGGGATTGGAATGAAAACTGACCTTTTCCAGTCTTGTGGCCACTGCTGAGTTTTCCAAATTTGCTGGCATATTTAATGCAATACTTTCACAGCATCATCTTTTTAGGATTTGAAATAGCTCAACTGGAATAGACAGGTGACTAGATAAACAAATCCATTCATACAATGGATTACTACTCAGCAATCAAAAGGAATGAACTATTGATATACACAACAACATGGATGAATCTCAAAGGCATTATGCTGAGTGAAAAAGCTAGTCCCAAAGATTGCATGCTGTGTGACTCCATTTATGTAACATTCTGTTAAAGGAAAATCATAGGGATGTAGGATGACCTGGTGGTTTCCAGATATTTGAAGTAGGAGAGACTGTGACTACACAGGGAACAGCCCAGGAGTTTTGTTGCTTGTTGGTACTGCTCTGTGTCCTGATAATGAAGGTAGTTCCTTGAACCTACACACATGTTAAATCTCCTGGAACTATTCACCAAAAAAATAATCTTACTATTTCTAAATTTTAAAGAAATTGAACAATTTTTTGAAGTATAGGGGAAAATTCTCCAGGTTGGCACATAGTACTTGGCTTCACAGCAGAGGTGAAATTTGCCTAGATATTGAAGAAGAATGAGCAATATTGGGATATTTAAGAATAAAGATTTTCTGGTTGAGTAATTTTCATGAAAAGCAGTGATACCAGAGATGATATATTTGCTGGACATGGAATAAAAATACCTTGGCTATTATAGAAAATGGTAGCTGGGGAAAAAAAGTTGTGGATTAGAATTCTGAAGTAATTCAGAAGCCAGATTAAAGAACAGAAACAGAAGGCATGATATTAGACCCCCTGATTCCCAAGAGTTTTGACTTATGACCCAGAAGATGGATAAAAATGCAGAATATTCTCTAGTTTGCATGACCAAATTTGATACAATACCCATGCAAATCACTAAAATAATTAGTGATTTCAACAAATATAAAATGAAACTCAGTCATGAACACTCACTTCAGGCCATCACATAGTTTGAAAGGTTCTAGATTTTTCAGTTATTCAGAACATCCTACACATACTCTTTTATTCAATCCATACATGAAGGCATCTTGGAATTTTAGTGGCAGAGATATTATAGGGATAACCTTGAGTCTAACATAGATTATAAGAAGATAATTAATTCACAAACTTCAGGACTTTCATTTGACTATTTTTAGTAATGTTCCTTGCAGTACCATATTAGGTTATGGAAACCTTTGCATTCCTTTCAGCCAGAACTGAGAAAATGTAGCTTTGTTCCCAATATCCACATGGAGGTGATTCTATTACCCAACTCTGCTGGAATCAAGTGGTGAATAAAGTAGACAAGGAGTTTCCCTGGTGGCTCAGATGGTAAAGAATTTGCCTGCAATGTGGGAAACCTGGGTTTGATCCCTGGGTGTGAAGATCCCCTGGAGGAGGGAATGGCAACCCAATCCAGTATTCTTGCCTGGAGAATCCCCATGGACAGAGGAGCCTGGCAGACTACAGTCCATGGGGTCCCAAAGAGTCAGACATGACTGAGCAACTAAGTACATCACAAAGTAGATGAGGTGCCAATCCTCATGAAGCTCTAAATCTAGTGAATTTGAAAAAAATGTATGCTAAAACACATGAGCCATGGTTGAAGAAGGACAGCAAGGTTAGTGGATTCAGAGGGAAACAGTGAAAGATTATGTCACCAGAAGGATGTTTGTAAGTGAATGGGAATATTAGTCAAGGCTCTCTTTGGCTGCAAACTACAGAAACACAACTCAAGTCGGGTTATGCAAAAGAAGGACATCACTGGCTCATTTAACTGAAAGTTCAGGGCTGTAAAATGTTACTCAATATATTTCATCAGCCACCTAGCTCACGTATCCACCCCACTTTCCTCTGTGTGACTATCTTCAGACTTCATGCTTACCTCCCAACAGCAAGAGAACTTGTCAACCTTTCCAGAAACCACAGGGCTGATTCTCATGCCCACATCTCTGGACAAATTCCAAAAGCATGGAGATCATGGTGGGCTGAATGATCAGACCAGGCCATATGTCCCCTCCTAGGCCCAGAAGTTGCATGCTGTGAGTGCTCAGTCATGACTGACTCTTTGCCACCCCATGGACTGCAACCTGCCAGGCTCCTCTATCCATGGAATTTTCCAGCCAAGAACACTGGAGTGGGTTGCCATTTCCTACACTAGGGGATCTTCCCTACCGAACGACTGAACCTGAGTCTCTTGCATCTCATGCATTGGCAGGTGAATTCTTCACCACACACTATCTGAGGAGCCCAGACTCAGAAGCTAGAGTCATATATCAACCAAAATCAAGAATTTATATTTGATTGAAGAAGAAATGAGTGACAGCAGGCAATGCAATAGAAATAGATTTCTTCAAGAATGGAGTTGATATGGAAGGTAACCTCAGCTCATTTCAGATCCACTAATAACACTCCAGAAGGATCCTAAACATCTTCAGAAACCACCCTGCACAGGTGTTCCTATTATGGAAACTTTTTACTCTCACATTTATCCCAGACTCTAACTCACTTCAGAGTTTCAATCTTTACTGTTGGATCTCAGAACTTTAGAGTTAAGATCTTTCCTGGCTGATGATGGGAAAGGAGGGTCATGGTCCAGAGGAAATGCTCATGAATTTGGAGACAGATAATTTACACATGAATCGTGAGTATCTTCACTTTCCTGACACTCAGCCCCTCACTATGAAAATGCAATTGGTGTGAGATGTGAATGACCTAATAGGTGAAAAAGCACTTTAGTGTTTCAAGTAAAATTCTAATGGGAGACATTATTGTTGGTGGCTTCTTATAAGTTGGTCTTGCATCACTAGCTCTATTAAACACTCATGAAGGAAAGAGAGTCATATCTCATCCTGTTTGGTATCCCAAAAGGCCTACCACAAGCCTGGAAAAATAGTAGTATCTTCCTAATTTCCTATCAAGTAGCTCAGTGACTAGGTGAAGGAAGGAATGAATGACTTTGGGCTTAGATTCCAATACAAATTCCTTAGAATGATTTGTTTTATCATGATCAAAATTTTTAACATCAATAGATAAAGATAAAAGCCTGATTCTCTGATCTCTGAAAATATTGTGTGCAGTTCTGGGCATACCTTTAAAAGACATAAAGAAGCTGGAGGAAGTGAGGAGGACGACATCGAAAATGATCAAGGAGGTGGGGGCAGGAATGCCATCCAAGGATAGATCAAAATGGGCTGCTTTGTTCTGGAAATATAAAGGCTGAGAAAGAAATGATCAAAGTTTTTTAAATCCTGAGAGGTGGGGAGAGGGATGGGTTGGAGATTTACCCAGCCCCCAATGTCTTTAATACCCACATCACACACAAAGTGATGGGGTCAACCCAATGTGGTATTTCTCATGATTTTAAGATGGTCTGTAGATTAAGGCTCACTTTTGAATGAGCCATTTTTGAATTCACATCAGGAATGAAGTCATTTAAGCAACTTGGGCTTCCAGGATTCATGGAAGATGAGCCTGAAGAGGTGCTTGTTCTAAAAGCAATTCATCTAGGAAGGTGGAACTTCTGCACAAGCTGATGGAGAGGGCCGATCAGGAAAGAAAAACTGATAGCATCCTAAAATTGTAGATTGTCAGTGAAAAACACATCTGAACTTTCACAAACAGAATTTTGGAGCTGCCCTTACAGACTTCTCTGGCTGAACTGTAGGCCCCATTTCTTTAGAGAGCCTTCTAATGCCATAAAGTTTACCTACTCTGTGCTGAAGAGCAAGTACAGGGCTCTGACATCAGAATAGAGTTGAACTACTGGTTTCATGACTACATTAAGTAGGTGTCATTTTGTTGCAAGTGATTTATTATCAAATTCAAATTGCCTTCAACACAGAAAGAATTTTGGGTTCAAGTTCATTCAATCGTAAAGACTAAGCAGGGATCAAACAATATCGTTAAATTAAAATACAACTCTTGGGACTTCCCTGGTGGTCCAGGAGCCAAGACTTCGAGCTCCCAGTACAGAGGACCTGGGTCTGATCCCTGGTCAGGGAACAAACCCCACATACCACAACTAAGACCCAGCACATCCCAATAAAATAAATAAAGATAAATATTTAAAAATACACTAAAAAAATACAACTCTCTCTGCCTTATTCTCTCCCTCCCTATTTTTGACTCCCACCCTGAGCTAAGCTGATGGTTGCTTTTATGTGTCAATTTGACTGGGCAAAGGGATGCCCAAACAGCTAATAAAACATTATTTCTGGGTATATCCTGAGGGTATTTCCAGAAGATATTAGCATTTGAATTGGTGGGCTGAGTAAAGCATTTGAGCCTTCCCAGTATGAGTAGGCACCGAGGGACCGGGACCGAATAGAACAAAAAGGTGAAAGGGCAAATTCAGTCTCTGCTTGAGTTGAGACATTCCTCTACTCCTGCCCTGAGAAATTACCACTCTTGGTTCCCAGGCTTGCAGACTCAGTTCAGGACACACACCACCAGCCTCCGATTTCCAGGCCTTTGGACCACTGATTTTTCTGACTCTCCATCTTGCAGATGGCAGATCATGAGTCTTCTTGGCTGTGAGCCACCCCTTGGGGGAGCAAAGCAGTAAATTCCCAAGGAGGTTGCAGCTGTAAGCCAATGCAGATGACATTTAGAGGCTCCATAATGATGTGAGCCAGCTCCTATGACAAATTCCTCTGATATGTCTATATCTATATACATGTGTGCATGCTCAGCTGCTTCAGTCGTGTCCAACTCTTTGCGACCCTATGGACTGTAGCCCACAAGGGCTTCCATGGGATTCTTGAGGCAAGAATACTGGAGTGGGTTCCCATGCCCTCCTCCAAGAGATTTTTCCAACCCAGGGGCTGCCCGATGTCTTCTGCATCTCCTGCATTGTCAGTGGAGTCTTTACTGATGCAACACTGGGGAAGCCCCCTATATTTATACGTCTATATATGTATCTCCTATTGGTTCTGTTTCTCTGGGTAACCATGTCTAATACACTCTCCCTTCTTCTTGAGTTAGTCCACAGAGGCTCAAGGATTATCCATACATAGCCTAGCAACTGAAACAAAATTAGAGCACCTATTTTCCAGCAACTCTAATAAAGTCCTGCGGTTGGATAACCATGAGATCAGCTATGTCCATCACTGTGATCAAGAGGAAGAAAAATGACTGGCCAGACCTGAATTACAAGTTTATCCTTGAAACCGAGACAGAGTGGCCACCCAATTTTAATCCTGTGAGCTGAGAGGGGAGATCCCAAAAGAAAGTCAAAACTTGTGAGAGGATGAAGAGGAAATGAAAGGAAGCCAGGGAAACAGCAGAGGTGCATTTCACTTGGTGAACATGCCCAGCATCTCCTCTGAAAAGCATTTTGCCAAGGGCCTGTATACATCCTACACATCTGTGAGCCTTGTTCAAGGGACACGTCCCCCAAGAAGCTGCTCCATCACCACCCTTCAGGGATCCCTCCTTTCTTTGAATCCCAATAGCAACCCTCTTGGCGGCCTGCCATTTCTCTGTCAGGAAGGTTCTCTGGGACAGAAACTGTACATCACTCCTCTTATACATCCAAAGAAAAGTCAGCTAGAACAAACCAGGTCACACAATGTATATCTGGAAAATCAGACTGCTTCCAAAGAGAGGTAGATTTCAACTCAAGCTAGGGACAGGCTTTCTAACAAGTAGAGCTTCTCTGCAAGTTTAAGAGTGGCTTGCTGCAGTGAGAGGATGAAGTAGCAGGGATGGACCTCTCTGGTTAGAGGTGGTAGGGGGTACGTAGGCATCAGGTGAGCAATAGAGCTTGGTGAATTTAAGGATTTTTTTTTCATTTTTCTACCATGCTTTTTTAAAATTTTCTTTACTTTTTAATTGGCAGATAATTGCTTTGCAATATTGCGCTAGTTTCTGCTATACAACAACATGAATCAGCCATAAGTACACATATGTCTCCTCCCTCTTGAGCCTCCCTTGTACCTCCCACCCTATCCCACCCCTCTAGGTTGTCACAGAGCACCAGGTTTGGGCTCCCTGTGCCTTAAAGTAAATTCCTACTGGCTGTCTACTTTATATATGGCAATGAATGTATTTCAACGTTACTCCAATTCATCCCTCCCTCTCCTTTCTCCACTGTGTCCACAAGTCTGTTCTCTATGTCAGCATCTCCATTGCTGCTCTACAAGTTCTTCTAAAAGAATCCACCTTTCTAGATTCCTTATATATGCATTAATATATAATATTTGTTTTTCCCTTTCTGACTTATTTCACTCTGTATAATAGGCTCTGGGTTAATCCACCTGATTAGAACTGACTCACATGCATTCCTTTTTATTGCTGAGTAATATCCCATTGTGCATATGTACCACTTCTTTATTCATTCATCTGTCTATGGACATCTAAGCTGCTTCTATATCCTAGCTATTATAAATGGTGCTGCATTGAACATTGGGGTGCATGTATCTTTTTCAATTATGGTTTCTTCAGGGTAAATGCCCAATAGTGGGACTGTTGGGTCATATGGAAGTTTTATTCCTAGTTTTTTAAGGAATCTCTTAATGTTCTCCATAGTGCCTGTATCAATCTACATTTCCATCAATAATGCAAGAGGGTTCCCTTTCATCCACACCCTCTCCAACATTTATTGTTTGTAGAGTTTTTGATAATGGCCATTCTGACCCATGTGAGGTGATACCTAATTGTTGCTTTGATTTGCATTTCTCCAATGTTCAGCATCTTTTCATGTATCTATTAGCCATCTGTATGTTTTCTTTGGAGGAATGTTTGTTTAGGTCTTCTGCCCACTTTTTGATTGAGTTGTTTGTTTTTCTGGTATTGAGTTACATGAGCTACTTATATATTTTGAAGATTAATCCTTTGTCAGTTGATTCATTTGCTATTCCTTTTCTCCCATTCTGAGGGTTGTCTTTTTACATTAGTTATAGTTTCCTTTACTGTGCAATAGATTTTAAGTTTAACTAGGTCCAACTTCTTTGTTTCTGTTTTGATCATTCAGGAGATGGGTCACAGAGGATCTTGCTGTGATGTATGTCAAGGAGTATGCTTTCTGTGTTATCCTCTAGGACCTTTATAGTTTATGGTCTTACCTTTAAGTTTTTAATCTATTTTAAGGTTATTTTTGTGTATGGTAGGGTTTTGTTTTAAACTTGGTCCCATGGGAACAAAGGGCCATTGTGGTCAGAGGTTGATCAGAGAGTGCTCTTGGAAGAAGAACATGTAGGAAAGTATGAAAAGTGTTTTGAAGAGAGGGAAGTGATGCTTCAGATGAGGACTCAGCTAATCCTAATTCTGGAGCTGGGATAGTTCTTCAGAGTTGTTCCAGTTGAGACAAGATGTTGGCATTTGGCATCAGCCAGTCAATGGTTGTGGATTGCCTCCTGGGAGAGCAAAAGTAGTTCCTCATTCCAAAGGACAACTACCAGTGAGAGTTGTACCTATGAGCCAGTGAAGCTGACATTCCCAGAAACTCGTAGATGGATATGTTGACCTGAAGAGGGTCAACATTTATGTCCCATCTAGCCTAAGATGTTGTGAGAAGTCCACTTGTTTTTAAGTCTTAGAATGAGTTATTTGGCATTGTCTATCTCCAAACATTTCCTGCCAAATTTTACTACCAGACGTAAGTACAATCTAGTTGCATGATCATTTGCTCAGATCAGAGTGGGAAACATAAGAAAATAGTGAAAGTGAAAGTGGCTCAGAATTGTCTGACTCTTTTCAACCCCATGGAATACAGTCCATGAAATTCTCCAGACTAGAATACTGAAGTGGATAGCCTTTCCCTTCTCTGGGGAATCTTTCCAACCCAGGGATCAAATGGAGGTCTCCCACATTGCAGTCAGACTCTTTACCAGCTAAGCCACAAGGGAAGCCCAAGTACACTGGAGTGGGTAGCCTAACTTCTCCAGCAGATCTTCCCAACCCAGGGATCAAACCGGGGTCTCCTGCATTGGAGGCAGATTCTTTACCAGCTGAGCTATCAAGGAAGCCTTAAGAAAATAAAAAGAAAACAAAAATTAATAACATTCATACTGAGTGAGTCAGAGAAGGAGAAATACTATATAACATCCCATTATATGTGGAATCTAAAAAGAAATAAAATAAATAAGCTTATTTACAAAACAGAAAGAGATTCATAGACTTAGAAAATGAATTTACAGTTGCTGAAGACAAGGAATAATTAGGGAGTTTGGGATGAAAATGATTTCTTCCTGTCTTACTTAAACTTTTTTTGTTTTTCCCCCCCCCCCCCCCCCCCGGCCACCAACATCATTTAGCATTGAACTGGGCAAAATGTAACCATCAGAACAACTTTTTAAATAGTAAGAGTCTTTGCTACAAACAACAACTTGGTCACTGTCAGAACCATTGCCCAGCCAGGGAGCTCATGGTATCATACCATCTGACACTCATTTGTGAGGTGTACTGGTAAATGTTCTTCAACAACGGGTTTTCAGAGGTGGAAGGCTCATTTGTGGTGTCTATCTATTTCTGTCAGTAAATACTCTCACTATGCCCAATCTCAAGCTACCAATGTGGCCTCACTGAACACAAAATTGGGAAAATTCTACACAGTCATCTCTCACAAGTTGAGACTAGTTGTAATTAGTTCAAGGATCAAATTTACCATCTAACTGGGTTGAAATACTGTGGTCCAATTTTAAAGGATGCTTAAGTCCATAACAGAGAGAGGCATTAGGGAAAAAAATGCCTATAAAAAAAGAATTGATTGGCTTTGTGATGAAGACAAAGTCATATTTTTATTGAAGTAGAGTTGATTTACAATATCATATAAATTTCAGGTGTGCAACATAGTGATTCATAATTTTAAAAAATTATACTCCAAAGTTATTATAAAGTATTGACTATATTCTCTGTGCAGTACAAGGTATCTTTGTACCTTATTTACACATAGTAGTTTTACCTCCTAATCTTCTACCTCTAAATTGTCCCTCCCCTCTCCCCACTTGTAACCACTAGTTTGTTCTCTATATCTATCTGTTTCTTTTTTATTGTATTCACTAGTTTTAGTTTATTTGCCCTTATCTGATTTATTTTACTAAGCATTAATATACTCCAGGCTGCTGCTGACAGTGGAAAAAATTTCATTTTTGTGGCTGAGTAATATTCCATCATATAGGGATATGAGAGTTGGACTCAGAAAGCTGAGTGCTGAAGAATTGATGCTTTTGAACTGTGGTGTTGGAGAAGACTCTTGAGAGTCCCTTGGACTGCAAGGAGATCCTATCAGTCCATCTTAAAGGAAATCAGTCCTGAATATTCATTAGAAGGACTGATGTTGAAGCTGAAACTCGATGCGACAAACTGAAAAGACCCTGATGTTGGGAAAGATTGAAGGTAGGAGGAGAACGGGATGACAGAGGATGAGATGGCTGGATGGCATCACTGACTCAATGGACATGAGTTTGAGTTAACTCTGGGAATTGGTGATGGACAAGGAGGCCTGACATGCGGCTATCCATGGGTTCACAAAGAGTCAGACACGACTGAGTGACTGAACTGAACTGAACCGAATATTCCATTGTATATATAAACAGCTTCTTTTTTTACCCATTCATCTGTTTGATGGACACTTAGGTAGCTTCCACATCTTGGCAATTATAAATAATGCTGCTTTGACATGGATGGACCTAAAGAATGTCATACTGAGTGAGTCAGAGAAGGAGAAATACTATATAACATCCCGTTATATGTGGAATCTAAAAAGAAATAAAATAAATAAGCTTATTTACAAAACAGAAAGAGATTCATAGACTTAGAAAATGAATTTACAGTTGCTGAGGACAAGGAATAATTAGGGAGTTTGGGATGGTCATGTACACACTGCTATATTTTAAATAGATGACCAACAAGGACCTACGGTACAGCACATGGAACTCTGCTCAATGTTAAATGGCAGCCTGGATGGGAGGGGAGTTTGGGGAAGAATGGATACATTCCATATGTATGTATTTAGAAGGGCTGCACTCACTCCTTACCTCATGCATAAACAGTCCTTGGTACCAGGCTGAGAATATGTTAGGTACTGCCTTGAGGTTTGCTGGATTTATGTATCATGCTTCTAAGCAGCAAAAAAGGTGTTTGATGAGTTCCTGAAAACTAAGTTGTTTTTTGAAGTGTAGCTGACCATTCAGAGAAGCTCAAGATAGAAGGAACACCTGCCCAATACATTTCATGATGAGAACTCTTCCTCCCAGATGCAGGGCTCCTGGGAAGAGAGTAGTGTAGTCTTCCAGCAGAAAGTTCACATTCACTCACCTCCAAACCATCAGTAGCCAAATGGTGACCCTGATGCTGTCCTTCAAAGACCTTTCAGGATTGTTCCCTGCGATCTTCCCTCCCATCACAGCCAGACATCTCTGCCTCAGGGTATTGTCTGGATTTTTCCTGAAGGCCAGGAGAATAGCCAGAATCCCCAAGGGATTTTCGCTTTTATTCTATCATTGTCATAGACAAACACATTCTTTGTCTTTTTGTGAGTTGGTCTTTGTTGTTGTTGGATTTGTTTCTTCTCACCTTTGATTATTCTGACTTGAATATGAAACACGTAAGAAACAAGTCATCTCAGCCACAGGCTGTCACCAGCACAAATGCTGCTGGTTTGGAGACAGGCTAGAAAAGTCCCCAGAAGAAAGGTTGTAAGGGCTTCAAGACAGTGATTCAGGAGAGATTGGAGAGAGAACCCCAAACAGTTTCAAACTGTATGCATCTCATAGGTAAGAGACTGCAGACTAGGGGCCTGCATACTGGATCTAGCCCTCTGTAAATGTTTAACTCTTCTTCGGTGTTTTTACTTTATTAATTAAAATAAATAAAACTGAATTTGAATAAATTAAACTGAATTTCTTGCCAACATTTAAAAATCAAAAGATTGCAAGTACATATCCAATATTTCACTTTCTCTTGAAAAGTCACATCTGGAGATGCTGCATGTATATCCCCTCAAACTAAGACACTGCCACCCACTTTAGAGGGGGCATGAGCTTTTAGCTTCACTACTGCCCTCTCTGGCCTACCTTACCCATTAGCAACTGCCATATATTTTTAGGTTTGTCACTCTTGCTCTGGCTCCTACACTGCACCTGGTCCTAACTTCAGCCCCTCTTTCCCTCACACATGCATAGTTTTCCCCTTCCTCATTTCTGATATCTCTTTCTGCCTCTCTACCCCACTGCCATCTGGGTCAAAGCAGCCTACTTGTAAGCTAGGTGCAGTCAGCTAGATCACCCCATTGGATATCCTGCCAACTCTCCAAATAGCACAAGCTGAGTGGAACTCATCATTTTCCACAGCCAGCCTTGTCCTTCTCCACTGCCTCCAATAGTCCAGACTCATCTCTATCCCTCGTCCTGTATCTATTGGCAGATTTGTAACTTCTATCTTTGCTCAATGTCTCCCACTGACCCCACTCCCTCAATCCTTGATGAAATTCTCATTAGCTCTGATCCAGACTCCAGGCTTGGTCTCCTAACTGTTCCTTGTTCAGTCTCCAGTTATGTCTGACTCTTCACAACACCATGGACTGTCTTATTTGATATCATTTCCCTCTTTTCAACTTTCCCTATATGCAACTGCTGACAACCATTCTATGATCATGGCTTGACTCGTAGGACTTTCCAACTCACACGCTTTAGATGACAGCCCACTTGGTGCAGAATTAGTCGGATTCCTTAAGAAGGTATTCAGGCCTCTTTTGAGTTTGTACCCAGCCATTTTAAGCTTTATAACTGCTAGAAGGGGAAATTCAGAGACAGCTGAGCTATGAAGTAGGTCAGACTTGACTTGAAATTCCAGCTCCACCCCTCAACTTGGTTCTTAACAGGTTTCTAGGTTAATGGCACCTCACTTTATCTCTTCCTATTAGAATCCTACCCATCTTCAAGACCCAGATCGAATGCATGTTGCTTTCAAGCTGTCTCTCCTTGGGCTTTCTTCTGCATATCAATCCTTTTATTGAAACAAAGCTTGTTTCTCTAGAATAGGAGACAGCAAGCTCTTTCTGTAAAATCTTTCTAGATTTGTGAGTCATGCACTCTCTGTCTTAGCTACTCAGTTCTGCTGTTGAAATACAACATTAGCAACAGTTATTATATAAATGAAAGAGTAGGGCTGTATGCCAATAAAACTTAATTATGAGCACTGAAATTTGAATTTCAAGCAGTGTTCACCTGTCACAATCTTCCTTTGATTTTTTTCAACCATTTAAAAGAGGTTCATGGGCCATATAAAAACAGGTCGGCAGTGGGCCAGGTTGGGTCTGTGGGTCTTAGTTTGCCAACTCCTATTCTAGAGAGTAATTGTTTGAAAACTATTTATATTCCTTCCATTCCTCTCCTTCTCTCTCTTTCTATCTCATCTGTCCCTCCTTCCTTTATTAGATTCTGAGCTCATCAAGAATAGACATATGTTCACCTCTCCATCACTCATGTCTGGCATAGGAAAACCTTTCTAGGGCACTTAACCCCTCTGCCCTAGGACACTACGCCAGTTTTAGGTAGTCCTCAGATTTTGCCATTGTCATCATGGCTTGGATTCACAGGAGGTATAAATACCAACAGATAAGGCATGTTTTCAGGAAATTTCATTTTCTCATTAACACCAAAATTAGGAAAGAACATTGCCAAACATTTTGAGAGCTGGAGAAACAGTTTCTCTAAATCCTTCAGATGACTAAATCTGTGAAGACTCCAAAGTCCTAATGTCACATTTCTAAACTGATGTCCAGCCCACAGCCTGGAAAATCTTTGTTATAGATCCTGTTCTCTCTCCAGCTCTGTCTGCAGTCCTGAATGGGTAAGGATCGTCATCCTATTTTTATAGCTGGGAATCACTGCTGAGAGAGGTTAAATAACTTTCTCTGAGGCTCAGCATGCCAAGGAAAGAAAGGAGGTTGTCTATGCAATTTTTCCTCTCCTAGGGCTAAAGAGTTAGAAGTTCATCCAAGACTGCAAGCAGTTAAGCTGGGCTTCATTTGCTGAGTCTGGGACAGATAGCCTGCTCTGCTGGGGGTGTTTTTATCATAAATTCTTCTCCACCCTGAGGTTACATTTGGTGTTTCCCTTGGTCTTCAGAACATATACTTTTCAGGCTGGCCAAGTTTCAGAAAAAAAAATGTCAAACCATCTCTGCACTATGATTGGCTTCCATGGTAGAAATATATCATTTTCCGTTCCCAGCATCCATCTTCCCTTTTTTGGTGACAAAACCTCAATTTTCCTCTAGTAAACAACCCCTTATTCATACTTTGCCTTTGGTCCATGTGGGGTCTCATCTCCCACCTTCAAAGGGGATCCATGACCCAGTTGTTACCTATAAGACTGTTCCCCATGGGCCCTGGGATCATTTTGGGAATGGAGAGGTGACTCAAGTCAGCTAACTCAGCTAAGATTCTAGGGGCTCTTCGGGAGTCACTGGCACGGAAATACATTTTGCCCTCTGGTTGCTTAGCTAGGAGAGCATAAGCCTAGTGTTTCTGGGGACCACCTGGTAAGAAGTGCTTGTGTGAGAGTAAAGCTGACACTGAAGATGGCCAAGCTTCAGGGTAGAGAGAGGAAGAGTCAGGCTCATGACGTGACCTGTGTTTCAGCATCCATTCAGGCTTAAAGCCTAACTCTCTGCCTCTTGTCATAATAAATCTTTTTTGGGTTCTTCAGCTTGAGAAGATGTTGAAGCCTCATAACCCTCCCTTTACCCCAAGTCTGTTCCCCTCATTCCTACTCCTTGATCATGAGATGTCTGTGTCTGGAATTCCCCCTAAGAATGCTTTCAAATCCAGTTCAGACTTCAAGGCCCAGATTAAGACCCATGAAGCTTTTCCAAGCTTCTCACACCATGGATCCCACAAGGATCTGTTTTCCTCTGAACTGCTACACCCACTGGGGAATTATTTATGCATCGGTGTGAACAGAGGTGGATGACTAGGATATCTTTTGGGAATAGAAATAATAGGACTTATTGATGGTTTTGATGACGGATTGTACAAATATGCGACTTTTTCATGGAGCCAGTTTTTTGAGCTTGTCACATCCATTTTATGATCTGTTCCTATCATTTTCCTCTATTTAAATCACTATATAAGCAGATGCATGATATATATTAAGGATACCTCAATTCCATTCTCATTAGCTTACAGTAATTTCACACACTGTTTTTCAATATAAGATGATAATAGCAGAAATACTAATGCCTCCATTTTTTCATCTGTAATAGTAATAAAAATATTTTAAAATTCACTAAAATTGAATAGTAAATGAGCTAAGATACCACTTGTGGATGTGACTGGTGATGGAAGTAAAGTCCAATGCTATAAAGAACTACATTGCATGGGAACCTGATATGTTATGTCCATGAATCAAGGGAAATTGGAAGTGGTCAAACAGGAGATGGCAAGAGTGAAAATCAACATTTTAGGAATCAGTGAACTAAAATGGACTAGAATGGGCAAATTTAATTCAGATGACCATTATATCTACTAATGTGGGCAAGAATCCCTTAGCAGAAATGGAGTAGCCATCACAGTCAACAAGAGTCCAAAATGCAGTAGCAGGGTGCAATCTCAAAAATGACAGAATGATATCTGTTCCACTCTAAGGCAAACTATTCAAATACCACAGTAATCCAAGTCTATGCCCCAATACCTAATGCCAAAGAAGCTGAAGGTGAATGGTTCTATGAAGACCTACAAGACTTTCTAGAACACCAAAAAATGATGTCCTTTTCACCATAGGAGACTGGAATGCAAATGTAGGAAGTCAAGAGATAACCTGGAATAATAGACAAGTTTGGCCTTGAAGTACAGAGTGAAGCAGGGCAAACATTAACAGACTTGCCAAGAGAACACAATGGTCATAACAAAAAACCTCTTCCAACAACACAAGAGACAACTCTACACATGGACATCACCAGATGGTCAATACCAAAATCAGGCTGATTATATTCTTTGCATCCGAAGATGGAGAAGCTCTATACAGTCAGCAAAAACAAGCCCGGGAGCTGACTGTGGATCAGATCATGAACTCCTTAACTGTAAAATTCAGACTTAAATTAAAGAAATTAGGGGAAACCACTAGAACGTTTAGGTATGACCTAAATCAAATTCCTTATGATTATATAGTTGAAGTGAAAAATAGATTCAAGGGATTAAATCTGATAGGCAGACTCCCTGAAGAACTATGGACAGAGGTTCATGGCTTAGAAAAGGAGGCAGTGATCAAGATCATCTCCAAGAAAAAGAAATTCAAAAAAGGCAAAATGGTTGTTGGAGGAGACATTACAAATAGCTGAGAAGAGAAGACAAAAGCAAAGGAGAAAAGGAAAGACATACCCATTTGAATGCAGAGTTCCAAAGAATAGCAAGGAAAGATAAGAAAGCCTTCCTCAGTGATCCATGAAAAGCAATAGAGGGAAACAATAGAATGGGAAAGACTAGTGAGCTCTTCAAGAAAATTAGAGATACCAAGGGAGCATTTCATGCAAATATGGGCACAATAAAGGACAGAAATGGTATGGACCTAACAGAAGTAGAAGATACTAAGAAGAGGTGCAAGAATACACAGAAGAACTACACAAAAAAGATCTTCATGACCCAGATAACCATGGTGGTGTGATTACTCACCTACAGCCAGACATCCTGGAGTGTGAAGTCAAGTGGGCCTTAGGAAGCATCACTACAAACAAAGCTAGTGGAGGTGATGGAATTCCATTTGAGCTACTTCAAATTCTAAAAGATGATACTATTAAAGTGTTACATTCGATATGCCAGCAAATATGGAAGGCTCATCAGTGGCCACAGGGCTGGATAAAGTCAGCTTTCAGTCCAGTCCCAAAGAAAAGCAATGCCAAAGAATGTTCAAACTACCGCACAATTGTGGTAGTTTGATTACACACTCGTAAAGTAATGCTCAAAATTCTCCAAGCCAGGTTTCAATAGTACATGAACCAAGAACTTCCAGATGTTCAAGCTGATTTTAGAAAAGGCAGAGGAACCAGAGATCAAATTGCCAACATCCGCTGGATCATCAAAAAAGCAAGCGACTTCCAGACAAACATCTACTTCTGCTTTGTTGACTATGCCAAAGCCTTTGACTGTGTGGATCACAACAAACTGTGGAAAATTCTTCAAGAGATGGGGATACCAGACCACTTTACCTGTCTCCTGAGAAATCTGCATGCATGTCAAGAAACAACAGTTAGAACTGAACATGAAACAAGAGACTGATTCCAAACTGGGAAAAGAGGACATCAAGGCTGTATATTGTCACCCCGCTTATATAACTTATATGCAGGGTACAGCATGCAAAATGCTGGGCTAGGTGAGGCACAAGCTGGAATCAAGATTGTTGGGAGAAATATCAATAACCTCAGATATGCAGATGACACCATCCTTATGGCAGAAAGCGAAGAACTAAAAAGTCTCTTGATGAAAGTGAAAGAGGAGAGTGAAAACGTTGGCTTAAAACTCAACATTCAAAAAACTAAGATCATGGCATCTGGTCCCATCACTTCATGGCAAATAGATGGGGAAACAGTGGAAATACTGACAGACTTTATTTTGAAGGCTCCAAAATCACTGCAGGTGGTTACTTCAGCCATGAAATTAAAAGACACTTGTTCCTTGAAAGAAAAGCTATGACCAACTTAGACAGCATATTAAAAAGCAGAGACATTACTTTGCCAACAAATGTCCATCCTACCAAATCTATGGTTTTTCCTGTAATTATGTGTGGAAGTGTGTGTGTCAGTCACTCAGTCATGTCTGACTCTTTTGAGACCCCATGGACTGTAGCCCACCAGGTTCCTCTGTCTGTGGAATTTTCCAGGGAAGAACACTGAGTGAAATGCCATTTCCTTCTCCAGGGGTATGGATGTGAAAGTTGGACTATAAAGAAAGCTGAGTGCCCAAGAATTGATGCTTTTGAACTGTGGTGTTGGAGAAGACTCTTGAGAGTCCCTTGGACTGGAAGGAGATCCAACCAGTCAATCTTAAAGGAAATCAGTCCTGAATATTCGTTGGAGGGACTGATGCTGAAGCTGAAACTCCAATACTTTGGCCACCCAATGTGAAGAATTGACTCATTGGAAAAGACCCTGATGCTGGAAAAGATTGAAGGCAGGAGGAAAAGGGGACGACAGAGGATGGGATGGTTGGATGGAATCACCAACCCGATGGACATGAGTTTGAGCAAGCTCCAGGAGTTGGTGATAGACAGGGAAGCCTGACGTGCTGCAGGTCGTGGGGTTGCAAAGAGATGAACACAACTCAGTGATTCAACCAAACTGAAGATGCATTGTATGTTTAGAATAGTGCCTGTGTGCGTGCTAAGTTGCTTCAGTTGTGGTCAGCTCTTTGCAACCCTATGGACTACAGCCCATCAGGCTTCTCGGATTCTCCAAGCAAGAATATTGGAGAGGGTTGCCATATCCTTCTCCAGGGATCTTAATTGTAGGTGGATTCTTTACTGCAGAGCCACTGGAGAAGCCCCAGAATAGTGCCTAGCACATAGTAAATGTTCAGTAAATGCTGAGTGTCTGACACAACTCCCCATATTATTACTAGTACTGATACTACTGAGTACTAAATCATATACAGAAGTTATCTTAAAGATCCAGAATATGATCATGTTAAATCTTTTAGCTTCTTCTCAAAATGGGAACACAAAATTTTAAAGAAATCAAGATCCAGAGAATATAGAAATACCAATCAGATTAGTCAAAAGTAGAAAGTTTGTGCCAGTAATATGCTGACCCAAGGTGATCTTGGGAAAGAGTGACTAGAAGACTACACAAGGAAGCAAGAAGTCAAAAGGTTTAACTAGGAAAATGTTTGGTGGTGGCAGGAACCTGAGACAGTGAGAAATGGTACCTTTTCTTGATCTCAGACTTACTTGATAGCTGACTACAGCCCTAGAAAATGTTATTAGAACTGCAGCACCAGTGGAGTTCAAATGCATTTTTAATATCTTCTAAATGCTTAATTTGGTTTTGCTGGAGATGTGTTTCATCATTCCCTCCTGTCCCTTAATTAAGCTAATGACTTTATTTCTTTTCTCCTTTCTGATCAGCTCATAACTCATTTCCCAGGCTGGCCTCCCTGCTCGTGCCTGTCGTTTTTGATCTGGTTATTAGCTTTCATGCTCACATTATTTTCCATTTGTTTGAACATTACTGACTGAAACTGGTCCATTCAGAAAGCTCTAGGACTGGAGGGACTGAGCTGGTACAGTCCCACCCACTCTTACAAAGAACGAAAGTCGCTATGTGTGCTACCACCTAATAATTTACTCAACAGTTGCATATTATCTCAATCTATCCTTGAGAGAAAGCACTGAGGCAGGCATTGTTAACTCTGTCATTCTGCAGATCAGAAGTGTGAAAGCCAGGAAAGCTAACCACTGACTCAGGTCAAACAGCACAAAGGCATCAGAGGGGAGATGTCCTACTCACCAGTCAATGCCCTTGTTCTTCTTTCTACCCCATTCTGCTTACCCTACATCCTCCTTCAAGACCACTCTGCTTCTCTGGGCACTGCAAGGTACATATTGAGGGCATTTCAGCCAGGGAAGTGTGGAACATTCAGGATGCTTCTCAAGGGTCAGAGAAGAATCATGCTCTGAGTAGGATGCCATCACTCTGTTTGTTCTCTTGTCCCTATGGATAGTTGCACTTCATCCATGATGGGTCTATTAAAGGAAGCTCTGAGGATGCCCTGATTCTCAAAAATGACTTTGTGGAAATTATCTGCAAATTCTCCTAGCCTGACTCAGAAGCTCCTTTTGGACTGGGTGAATGAAATGGGAAGAGTACTCCCTCCAGAGACAGCCAGACCCTCACCATTAAGAACCCCTAGGAATAAGAACTTATTTACTTTCAGGGAAATGTAAATTTCAGAGCCATGGGAAAAGTCAACAATGAACTATAAGGTCACTGTAACATATATTCTGTGGGCTGTGCTAATTAAATCAACTCACTGAGAAACGCTGGGCTGGAAGAAGCACAAGCTGGAATCAAGATTGCCAGGAAAAATATCAATAACCTCAGATATGCAGATGATACCACCCTTATGGAAGAAAGTGAAGAGGAACTAAAAAGCCTCTTGATGAGAATGAAAGAGGAGAGTGAAAAAGTCAGCTTAAAGCTCAACATTAATAAAACTAAGATCATGGCATCTGGTCCCATCACTTCATGGCAAATAGATGGGGAAACAGTGGAAATACTGACAGACTTTATTTTGAGGGCTCCAAAAATCACTGCAGATGGTGATTGCAGCCATGAAATTAAAAGATGCTTACTCCTTGGAAAAAAAGTTTTGACCAACCTAGACAGCATACTTAAAAGCAGAGACATTACTTTACTAACAAAGGTCCGTCTAGTCAAGGCTATGGTTTTTCCAGTGGTCATGTATGGATGTAAAAGTTGGATGGTGAAGAAAGCTGAGCACTGAAGAATTGATGCTTTTGAACTGTGGTGTTGGAGAAGACTCTTGAGAGTCCCTTGGACTGTAAGGAGATCCAACCAGTCCACCCTAAAGGATATCAGTCCTGGGTGTTCATTGGAAGGACTGATGTTGAAGCTGAAGCTCCAGTACTTTGGCCACCTCATGCAAACATCTGACTTATTGGAAAAGACCCTAATACTGGGAAGGATTTGGAGCAGGAGAAGAAGGGGATGACAGAGGATGAAGTGGCTGAATGGCATCACCAACTCGATGGACATGGGTTTGGGTAGACTCCGAGAGTTGGTGATGGACAGGGAAGCCTGGCGTGCTGCAATTCATGGGGTCACAAAGAGTCAGACATGACTGAGAGACTGAACTGAACTGAACAGAACTGTACAGTGCAGCTCTGATGGACAAGTGACTTGCCCAAGATCATTCATCGAGTTAGAGATGAATGTTTGAACAGGAATCGTATGCATAAAGAGTAAGCAACTTTTTAGACTAAGAGATGGCTTGTAAAGTGGTGAGAAGGTAGAAGAATCAGAATAACTCATCAGATAACTTATATCACCCCCCCATTATAAGAATTGCCAAAGAGACAATGTTACCATCCAGGCAGGACAGAACTACTCTGTTTGCTTGGGTATCTCTGCACTTGATCAAAACTGAATTATTTGCAAAACACCATTTTCCTTATTACATAGGGGAATCTGCAAGATTCCCAGGAGACACTGGCTATAAGAAATCTCAGGTATAATTGTCCGAGACAGAACAGGAGTCTGGGAGCGTATCTATCTGTTGGACCAGATAAAAGTCCATGGTAAGCGTGCTCTTGTGGGCTCCCTCCTCGTTCCACTCTCTTGGCAAGAGCGACACTGTAGTGGTCCTTGGGCTGAGGAGGATCCTGACAGTTAAAAGTTCTGTTCTGTCTCCCTGAAAAACAGGGGAAAGTTAAAGAGACTCAGTGAACCAACCATGAGGCAAGAGAAGAAAGATAGGCTTAGACATCTGTGCTGAAAAGCCGAGAATTAGAACAAAAGGAAGGAAGTTCCCCGAGGCTCTAAAACAGTCAAGCTGTCACTCAATATGCTAAGAGATCCAGCAGCCACGGAGGAAAACCGGCTTGGCCAGAGATGTTGTTATAGACTCACAGTCTGGAAGCGCTTCTTTCTGGCCTTAAATTCACCATTTCTGGGTTGCGAGAGAAGCTGAATGGGCTCTTTCGGGGATGAATTGATCACTGTGTCCAAGCTAATTACTGCCTTAATAACCTGCCTCCTGCAGACACAAATTGGGCACAGAGAAGGCAAGTGGCTCACCCCAAACTGCAGAGTCAGTCAGTGATAGGGACAGAAGTAAGGCTGAGTAACCAGTGAGGTTGTCCTGGCCAAGAAGCAAAAACCCTTCCAGAGCAGCGGCTGACTCTCTGGTACCCTGCAATGGGCAGGGGTTCCTACCCCACCCACTCCTCCCCAGCTGCCCAGGTGAGCTGAGGCGTGCAGGTCTGCAGATCTGCTGTGCTAAGGAGAGCCTCCGTGCTGCAAGATGATATTAGCTCACTTTTATTGCCATGAGCTGGGCACCCTCCAGCAGCTTGGCTGTAAACCTTTGGTGCTGGGCTCCCGGAGTGGCAGACTTCCACACACTCCACGAGGAGACAGGAATCTTGACTCTCCAGGCATCAGCACTTTGAGGCAGTCAGGTGAGGAGTGAAAATAGCTCAGTCGTGTCCAACTCTTTGCGACCCCATGGACTGTGGCCCACCAGGCTCCTCTATGGGATTCTTCAGGCAAGAATACTGGAGTGGGTAGCCACTTCCTTCTCCAGGGGATCTTCCCAACCCAGGGATCAACTCTGGTCTCCTGCATTGCCAGCAGATCCTTTACCATCAGGAGGAGAGAGAGAGACCCCCTTTCACTATCACCCACTCCGATGCCCACTAGGGTCTGCTTCCCAAACCCCAGGTCCTCATATACCACACTCACCCATTTGCCACGTGGTTCCCATATTATTTGATATTTTTCTTCACATTAATTCACCATTTAAAATTTTTCAAATTTATCTTGAAAGAAGTTTTGTAATAATTCCAGAAGTAGAAAACTAATACTGCTTGCTTTAAAAATCAATATGAGAAAAACAAAAGTACTTGGTAAACGTCAGCCAGAGCATCGCGCCAAAGGCTCCAAGCCTGCAGTCTAGCATGTTAAGACATGCTAGCGCTTTCTCCTTGGCATAACGAGGTGCGTTGATAAAGAACTGCAGAGGCCAGGGCGCCAGGCAGCACCAAACCAAGCAACCTTCTCGTCTAGGTTTCACAGCTCACCCCTTGGGAGACACTGGCCTAAAATCAAGCACCACCTCTCCCATGAAGCCTCCCCTGACTGACTATCAGGAAACACTCTCTTCTTCTGGCTTCCCCCAGTCCTTAGCTCCTGGAGCAGTCAGCACTTCCTACCTAACATATGGGCATATATTCTCTGTCTCATGGTATCGAAAACTTCTTAACTTCCAGTCAACCTCTAATACAGAAGCAGGAGTTTGAATTAAAACAACCAGCCAGACATTCAGCAGGCAAAAGAATAAGCATTTGGTATTTCTTGTGGATTTGGTTTGGTTCATCCTCGATCCTCCCGGAAAAAGGAAGCACAGGAACTTGCAGCAGATACAGACGTGTTGGTGGGTAGTCACAGGGAGACAGGTGGAAGGATCAGCATAACTGAGCCAGGGTGGGGCCGGATGCCATGAGAAAGAGTGAGCTCCCTGGCACTGAAAGCATTTAAGTGGAGGCTGGTAGACCCCTTAGGCCTTATAGGGGTTTGGATGAGATTATTCAGAAGGGCCTTCTGGTCTTCAAATGCCATGACTCTGAGACTCTGGACTCAAGGATAATGACCCCTCCCAATGTTAGGTGAGAGCCACGCATAGCCAGGTTTGGTGGATGGCTGGGTGTGTGCGTGCGTGAGTACATGTGCATGGGGGTCACTTGTGCACTCAGGTCTGGCATTCCCTCATCTGGCAAGGCCAGATTAACCCCTTAGTGACAGGCACTGGGCCCCCATGCTCTCTCTCTCATGACAAGCTTACTTGCAAGGCCCCAAGGGGTTAATTAAGTTTTATTGAGCCAGAGTTTATTGCAGCTGGCTCTTCTCTCTCTCCTTAAACTCCTCTGCTTCCCAGGAAGCTAGAGTCCCCCAGGACAATATTTCCAACCCTGTTTAGTTTGCCTGTAACCTATATTTTATTTTATTTGTTTTTCGAGATACTCTAAAGGGACGGTGGATGAGGTCATCCCCCCTTGCCCTGCTCTGTATCTCTCAGTGACTTCATTAAATCGGGTTGTTTAAATGGAGCGCAGATGTTGCCGATTTTTCATATAAAGGAATGCATATTCATTTACATAAATTTCAGTGAATTACGGCAGTTTGGGTTTAACACCGCATGTATGTTTGTGTGTGGGACACAGACTTGCACAGCTCCCGCCAGGAAAGAGCCGTCAAAAGGTTTAACTAGAAAATCCTTCACATCCATGATATGTTCATTTTCCTGCTTTATTTTATTTTATTTTTGAGCCTACCATCCTGCTTCAGTGATCTCTAATAGCTTAATACGATTAGAGATTTCCTCTAATCGCTGCTCAATGTGTTTCAGCTCTATTAAAGATTTATATGAAAGCTTTATGGAACACACCTTTTTAGAATTCAGAAGGATTTTGCAGGTTATTATTCATAACATCTGCCACTTACTGCAAAGAGCCTTAAAACACCCCTTTAATGTGTATTTAATGCTTCTGATACAATATAATATCAAATAAGACGTGCTTTATTATGGCGCCTGTGTTTGTGTAGCCGCACTGAAGCTCCGCCACTGTTGTCAGCCTGAGGTGGAGGGTTTATAACAGCCATAAAAACCTGCACAGAGATCAACTTGGCATTTAAGGACACACAGAGAGAAATGGTGTTTTGTTTTTTCTTCTTTTACTTGACTTGGTGCAACGGGGAAAGAAGCAGTCTGACAATTTAAAGAACCACTGAACATAATCTAGACATAAAACAGTGGTCCTTGGAGAAGTATTAAGGTCAACTATTGTTTGAAAGTGGAGCTCGCTGGCCCGCACTCGTAGATCTGGGTGGTAGCTGGTCTGGCCAACAAAAGTTATGGGCTTCTGCTGATTCATCCACCACGTTCTCTGATCAGGAGACAGTAACACACCTTCCATTATTCTTTGTCCGTTAACCTGGCATTTTTACTAAGCAGCATTTATTAACAGCTCATTTTCACATTTTAATTTATGAAGGATGTACATGTATGTATGTCTTTAACTAAAAATGTGTGATACATAGGTATCAAGATGCCAACAGGAGTTGTGTTAGGGTTGCTGGCTTGACTTTTTTGTGGAGTTGGAGGTTGTGTGGCAGACAAAAAAGAATACAACCCTGGACTGGAATCATAGCTCATTTCCTTACCAGTTGGAGGGCCCTGGGCAAGGTATTAACTTCTCCAAACCATGCTTTGCTCATCTGTGATGTGCGGATGATGCCTGTGAATGAAGGCTGTTTAGTTAAATGAAGTAATACATTCAGAGAGCTTAGCAATGACTCTGGCACATTGCAGGTGTTCAATATTGTGTACTATTTTTGAAAAGCACTAATAGCATTTATTTATTTATATTTATTTTTGGCTGTGCTGGGTCTTTGTTGCTGTGCCCAGGTTTCTCTAGCTGCAGAGAGTGGGGGCTACTCTCTAGTTGCAGTGTGCGGGCTTCTCATGGTAGAGGCTTCTCTTGTGGCAGAGCATGGACTAAGTAGTTGTGGCCCACAGGCTCAGCTGCCCTGTGGCATATGGAATCTTCCCAGACCAGGGACTGAACCCAGTGTCCCCTGCACTGGCAAGTGGGTCCTTAACCACTGAACCACCAGGGAACTCCAATAGTATTTTTTAAATAAAAGAAATACATTTTAAAATTCTTTGAAAGAACAGGCATTTGTAAGTGCTGATGAGAACATTGGATCTGCAGGTTCCACCACGGCTACCACACTGAGTGAACCCCATTCCTGGCACAAGCAATGACATCCACTGCTTTATTAACCTGTGTTGCCCAGCTGCCCAAATGTCTCTTAGGTTTGAGGGAATATGGCAAATACATCACAGAGTCTTAACAGTCCCAAGCTGGGAAACCATCTCACAAATCTACCTTCATTTTGCAGAAAGGGGGTCCAGATCCAGAGAGGGGAAGGGACTTGCCCCAAATCACACAGAGAGAAAGGTATAAACCATAGCTCCTACATCCCTCTGAGAGCTGTCCCACCACCCCCCGATTCCAGTTAGCAGCAGACTTCGGGTCTCACTGCCTTGGAGCTAGCGCCTCTTCCTTTTAATGAGAGTACACTGCAGCAACCCCTCAGAGTGGCAGGATCTGCTTTTCCTTGAATTTGTTTATCCCTGCAACTGATCATCTCTGGTGGGTTCAATCCAAGAAGCCCCACGGCCCAGGATATGTGGGCTCCAAGGAGGATGCAGAGACCGGTGCAGGGTGTGTGCTGGGGGTGGCTACAGAAGGCAGAAGGGGATTCTCCTGGTGCAGGCATTGCTCTATTTGGTAATTCCGAGGTTGGAACTCCCTCAGTGCCCACTGGCCAAATTTGCTGAACACTTGACTTTCAAACAGCCCTCATTACAGACCCACAGCCATCTACTTTCTGACGGGTTTGGAGTAAATATGTAATCAGGGAGTTTTTAAGCCGTGTTCTGTAAAGTGCCGTCTGCGTCTGCTGTTTGGTTATTTTATATGGTCATCAAAGCTGTTCTAGAGGTGGGGGCAGAAACGAGATACAGGGTGGGTGTGGGGTAGACAACAATACAGGCTGCTGGCAGCCTGTTCTGCAGAGTTCAGTGACCAGCGTGGTCATGAACGTGCAGACCTTCATGGTCTGCAAAGCGCTCATTCACATTCTAAAGGTTACATATCCTTTCCATACTCCTGGAGGACTCAGAGACATCAAGGTCACCTGGAAAGTCAATGACAGTTCTGGAATTTTTTCTTTTTCTAAAAATGTTTTAGTGTTCTTTTATTGCCAACATTTTATTATGAAAATATTCAAAGATACAGTAAAGTTAAAGGAATTTTACAGTGAACCAAGGTATCTAGAGTCTATCGTTAACATTTTATGATGCTTGCTTTATCACTTCTCTGTCTACTCATTAATCCACCTTATTTGGTACTTCAGAGTAAATTGAAGACATCATATATTCCCCCCTTGATAGTTCAGCATGGATTTCATTAATTAGGGTTCAGTATTTGTTTACAGTTTCTTTATTTTGATGTAAAATTTACACACAAATGAAGTGCACAGATCTTAAGTGCATTCCAGGAGTTTGAACAAATGTGTACACCTGTGCAACTCAAACCCCCTTCCATGATACCATGATACTGCCATCACTACCAGAAAGTACCATCTTGTGCCTTCCAAGGAAATTCTTGCCTCCACTCCCCAATAGGCAACCACAGATTTTTCCCTCACTGTAGATTAGTTTTGTCTGCTCTGTAATTTCATATGAATAATTCTAGTACCCACACTTTCATGTAAGGCTTGTTGCACTCAGAATAATATTTTTGAGATCCATCCATGTTGTTGCATGTGTTTGGAAATTAATTCCTTTTTATTGCTGAGTAATATAGCAGTGAATGACTGGACCAGTTTGTTTATCCATTCTTCTGCTGGTGGACCAACCGGGTTCTTTCTATTATGAATAGAGCTGCCATGAGCATCGTATACACATCTTTTATGGATTTATTTTTTTAATTTATTGTGGGACAATACTTAGAAGTGAAATCACTGGGTCATAGGTTATGTTTAGTTATGTAAGAAACTTGTCAGCCTGTTTGAAAAATAATCAGGTCATTTTATATTCCCACCAGCAATATATGAGGGTTCAAGTTGCTCCACAACCTTTACTTTATAATATTTGATGTTGTCATTCTTTTTAATCTTAGCTATTCTGATAAATGTGAAGAGGTACCCCATTATGGTTTTGATTTGCATTTCCCTGATGACTAATGATGTTGTCCATTTTTCATGCATTTATTGGCCATTCATATATCTTCTTTTGTGAAGTGCCTTTCAAATCTTTTGTCCATTTTTAATTAGGTGGTTTGTCTTTTTTATTAGTGAGTAATAGGAGTTATTTATAGATCCTGAATACCAGTCCTTTTCCAGAGATATGTTTTAACAGCACTTTCTACTTATCTGTGGCTTGTCTGTTTTCTTAAGTTTAACTTTAAATGAGCAAAAATTTAAATTTTGATCAATACCAAAGATCTTTTTTATCTTATTAAAATTTCTTTCTGTGACCTGCTTATAATATCTGTGCCTACTTCTCTACAAGCATTATAGTTTTAGCTCTTGCATTTACATCTAAGATACATCTTGAATTAATTTTTGTATATGGCATAAGGTAGGAAATGTAATCACTAATGTGTGTAGAGTTCTCCTAGTACAATTGGTTGAAAATAACTTGATTTCCCCATTTTATTGCTTTGTTGACTTTATTAAAAATAAAAGTTACATAGACATGCATTCTCTGTTCTATTTCACAAATTTGTCAATCATTATGTCAATATCACAATGTCTTTATTACTGTAGCATTATACTAATTCTTGAATTCAGGTAGAAGTCCTCCAACTTTTATTCTTTCTAAAGATAATTTTGGATATTTTAGGTCTTTTCATTTCCACATATATTCCATCATCAGCTTGCCAGTTTCTACCAGAAAAATTAAAAGGCCTGCAGAATTTTGTTTGGGATTACATTGAATCTTTAGGATTATTTGAGGATAACTGACTCAATAGTATGGAGTCTTTTCATCTCTGAACATAATTTAGTTCACCATATCTTTAGATATCTATTAATTTCTCTCAACAATGGCTTCTAGTAGAGGACTTACATATTAAATTTATTCCTAAATATGTTATGCTTTGACTTTTAAGATAAAATTTTTTAATTTCATTTCTAATTGTTTGCTTCGTGTGTTAGTCACTCAGTCATGTCTGACTCTTTGTGACCCCATGGACTGTAGTCCACCAGGCTTCTCTGTCCTTGGGATTCTCCAAGCAAGAATACTGGAGTGGCTTGCCATTCCCTTCTCCAGGGGATATTCCCAATCCTGGGATTGAACCTGGGTCTCTTGCATTGCAGGCAGATTCTTGACTGACTGAGCCAACAGGGAATTTGGCTTTTGTATATTAACTTTGTATCCTGCAAACATCCTAAAAGCATTTATTAGTTTGGGCAGTGTTTTTTTTTTAATTTTCTTTACTTTATTGTGTTGGTTTTGCCATACATTGATATGAAACCACCATGGGTTTACATATTCTCCCCCTCCAGAACCCTCCTCCCTCCTCCCTCCCGATTCCCTCCCCCTGGATCATCCCGGTGCACCAGCCCAGAGCATCTAACCTGGGCTGGCGATTGATTTCACATATGATAATTAACATGTTTCAATGCCATTCTCCCATATCATCCCACCCTTGCCCTCTTCCACAGAGTCCATGAGTCTGTTCTATACATATGCATTTCTTTTGCTGTCCCTGGGCAGTGTTTTTATAGATAACTTTGGGATTTTCTATCTAAACAATTTTGTCACCTGCAAATAACTACAGTTTTGCTTCTTTCTTTTCAGTCCTTATAATTGTTATTTGTTTTACCTGCATCATTGCACTAGACAGACCTCCAGTGCTACATTAAATAGCAGGGGTGAAACTGACAGATCTTGACTTCTTAGGGAAAATGCATTCAGTATTTCATCATGAAGTGTGATATTAGTTGAGGGTTTTTTGATAGATGTCCTTTTTTCTGTTGAGAAAGATATTTTCTATTTGTAGTTGACTGAGAATTTTGATCAGAAATTGATTTTGAATTCTCAAATGCTTATTCTGCATCTACTGAAATGATTGGGGATTTCTTCCCTTTTATTCTGTTAAGCCAGCCTTGCATTCTTGAAATAGACCCCACAATGTTTTCTTAAAACCTAAAGTTTTGTTTTATAATTATTAAAAGATTGATTTTGTACATTTAGTTGTGAAAATCAAATATCATCTTAGGCATATATAAAAATGAAAATATAAGCTACATGTTTCAGATAGGTTAGATATACCTAAATTTTTTTCACATTTGGAATCCACTTTTCATCTCTAAACTATCAATGCCTCTGTTTTTCCACACAGTGTTGTCTTCTTTGCTATGAAGAGGACTGTTGATAGAGAATTTGTTAAAATAGTGCTGGATTATTATCTTCGGGGTTTTATTTATTTATTTTTTTGATTTTCTTTACTTTATTGTGTTGGTTTTGCCATACATTGACATGAATCTGCCATGGGTATACATATGTTCCCCTTCCAGAACCCCTCCCCCTCCTCCCTCCCGATTCCCTCCCCCTGTCATCCCGGTGCACCAGCCCTGAGCATCAATCCTGGGCTGGCGATTGATTTCACATATGATAATTAACATGTTTCAATGCCGTTCTTCGGGGTTTTATTTCAGCCTGCTGTTACCTCTACTACAGCCTTTGATTGCATGCATAAACACTGACAACCGTATAATGACTGCTGTCTGCCAATAACAATCATCAGACTGGTTCTGATTTGGGAAATGTTAAGATATAAATAAAATATAGATGTTAGAACTGCTTAAATACAGTAACAACTTCAATTTTCCCCTTTATTACTGGAGGGATTTGTAATGGGGAATTCCATTTACTACATGACACATTACCAGTCATGTTTAAAGTTTTACAAGGAGAAAACAATACTTTTATAATAAGAAAAATTTGAATGGATATTTTTAAGAAAACCAATTAAAGACTTTCAGGAATGGTTTATAATTTTAATGCCTTTTAACTTTAAGAAGTTTATAAATAAGGCTTTGGAACATCCCCCTGGAGAAGGAAATGGCAACCCACTCCAGTACCCTTGCCTGGAAAATTCCAGACAGAGGAGCCTGGTAGGCTACAGTCCATGGGGTCACAAAGAGTCAGACACGACTGAGCAACTTCACTTGCACTTTGGAGGATCATCTAGTCCACAGAACTCATTGAACAGATGGGAATATTGGCCCTTTGACTAGTCAGCTAGACTTGTAAGCGCCATGAGAGCATAAACCAAGTGTGTTACAATCATCACAATAACCCCTGTGTCTTCACATTGCTGGTAAGAAGCTGGCACTCAAAAAATACTTTTCTGAAAGAATGAGTGAGTGAATGAGACTTAGAAAATTTTGACCCGTATTAACTGGTCAAAAGTCACATGGAGGAAACTTACAGCCTGCAATGGTACAGTAAGTTGAGTTTCCTGATGCCACTGGTCTATACTTGATCACCTGCCATATCCAACTAAGACCTGGAATGGTTGGTTTACTTAGGCTTTCTGACCTTGCAAAGACTATGAAGTGTGTGTGTGTGAGTGTGTGTGTGTGGAGTGTGTGTGGTGTGTGTGTGTGGTATGTGTATGTGGTGTGTGTGTGTGGTTTGTGTGTGTGTGTGTGTGTTATAATTTGGGGATCATGCTGTGTGCACCATGGATCTTGCCTGATATGGCAGCAATTACAAAGTCTAGACCTTGTTGTCATAGTATAATAGGAATTTCTGTCTCCTTCTTCCCCATAACATTACTGAAAACAAGTCACAGATGCAGTATGTGGCTATTAATCACTCCTGTTAGCCAGACTGCATCTCAGTGGCATGTTGTGCATTATAAAATTACACCATCGCTCACTCTTGGGCTGCTGTGTTTAACTGCATGAAAAGAATTACTGATCAAATCTCCCCAAATATTTTTTCCCCTAGCACAAATCAAACCTTGTTTGTTTGAGCAAAGGTTACATGGCTAAATCCCAGGGATAATCTAAACTATTTTGAGGCTCTGCCTCAACCATCTTCTAATACCAACAGGTGCTAGCCACCTCCTTATCATCTCTCCTGAACTTAAACACTCTCATATTTTCCCTTGTCCAAATCATTTATTCTTTTCAAGGGCCACACCAAGTCATCAAGGTGAACTCATGATCCTCCTGCAGCCAGGCACACCATCCTGCCCTCTCCTCACATCTTCCCCATCTCAGTGAGTGGAACTGCCACGTACCAAGATGCTGAAGCTGGAACCTAGGAGACATCTTTGCTTCTGCTTTTTTCCTTAATTCCTAATCCATGAGTCTGTCATGTTTACTCAACTTCCAAAGAGATTCCAAATATGTACAATTATCTCCATTCTTAAATTCGGCTCTGAAATACCATATTTCACCCAGAGGCTTCTTAAATAACTTCCAGATACTGCTCTTGTTCCTGACAGCCTATTCTCCCCACAACAGAGTGACCTAAAAACACAAATCAGATTATGTCATTTCTCTGCTCAAGACCTTTCTGTGCTTTGCAGTTTTTCACAGAAGAAAACCCAAATCACAGCCAGTTGATTTACCACAACCAGTAAGGCACTGTGTGATCTAGCCCTTTCCTAGCTCTCAATACACATTACATACTTTGCTAACCACGTGCCAGTCCTGCTGGCCATTGGTTTCCTTGAGCATGGCAAGCTCATCCCCACTCCAGTGTACCAGCACGTGCTGTTTGCCTTATCTGGGTGCCCTTAGGTTGGTTCTTCACGTGGCTAGCCCATTATAATTTGTGTATCAGCTTAAATGCCACTTCCTCAAAGAGGAAGTTTCTTGAACTCTTTATACAAAAAAGGGTCTTTCCATGATTTTTTTTGTTTATTTCTGTCCTAGCATTCACTACAATCTATCAGTTACTTTATTTGTCTGATTATTTGGGGTTTTTTTCCTTTTACTTTCTTTTTTAATTGAAATAGAGTTAATTTACAATGCTACATTAGTTTCAGTTATACAACAAAGTGATTAAGATATATATATATATATACATACATATTCTTTTTCAGATATTTTACCACTATAGATTATTATAAGATATTAAGTATAGTTCCCTGTGTTATACAATAGGTCCTTGCTGTTTACCTATTTTATGTGTAGTAGTACATATATATCAATCCCAAATTCTAATTTGAAAAGATAGATGCACCCTAGTGTTCATAGCAGCACTATTGTAAATATATATGTTGGATATATGTATATATATAGTAATATTAGCCATAGAAGAATGAAATAATCTTGTTTGATGCAACATGGATGAACCTAGAGATTATCATATTAAGTGAAATAAGTCAGACAAATACAAATATCATGTGATATCACTTATGAAAGTAAAAGTATTAGTTGCTCAGTTGAGTCCGACTCTTTGCAATCCCAGGTTCCTCTGCCCACGGAGTTCTCCAGGCAAGAACAATGAAGTGGGTTGCCATGCCCTTCTCCAAGGGATCTTACTGACCCTGGGATCAAACCTGGGTTTTCTGAATCACAGGTGGATTCTTTACTAACTGAGCCACCAGGAAAGCCTCCTGATATCACTTACATGTGAAACCTAAAAAAAAAAAATGATGCAAATGAACTTATTTACAAAACAGAAATAGACTTGTATACATAGAAAACAAACATATAGTTACCGAAGAGGATAGCAGGGAGGGTGGTAGGAATAAATTAGGAGTTTGGTTAATTTGTTTTTGGTCTGTCTCCCTTCATTAAAATATAACCTCCTTGATGTTAAAACTTTGTATTGTTCAAAGTGCTCAGTGCTAGCACACTTCTTGGTATATGTTATTCCTTCTCCCCCATTACATGAAAAGAAAGTGTTTATACACAGAGAGATTAGAATCCCATTCACAAGAGAAATTGCAATCATATTGGGTAGATGAGAGGTACCCAGGACAGGAGTGGAGATGATGATGTATAGTTGTAGGAACTTATGCTGGGTACAGTGAAGATGAAGAAGAAGGGAGACATGGGGAATAGGCTTGGAAGACGTAGTGGGGAGAGTAGAATTTTATTCATTTATTCTCATATCCATGTATATCATATAGGCATGTATGAGTGAGTGGAGTGTGTATATATGTATATTTCTCTTCCCCAAGTTGGCTCCAGTCTCAGACTTTACCTGGTAGCAAGAGGGCAGCCAGATGCTCCAGTCATGTATTCTCTTTACCAGAAGCTCTCACAGAAGCCCTGAAGTCTATTCCATGGGGTAGGATCACATCACCTGCTCTCCCTTGAACCACCATTGGGGTCTGGTTGTTTGTGACCTGGAGGGGTGCACCCCAAATCAAAGCCAGGGACTGAACTGAGGGAATAGGAAATGTACGCTTGGAGATCATTGGGTCACTCAGGAAACATTTCTGGGACTCTTCTGTGAACCAGATGCTGGAGATACGAAAATAAGAAAATGCCCATGTCTCAGCTGAATAGAGAAGTGACCAAGCCCTGTTTTACAGTGAGATAAAACTAGGATACAGGGTGGTTTGGAAGCTTACATGAGAGAAGAAGAGGGCTTCAGGCAGGCAGTTGCATTTGATCTGGGCCTCAAGGAATGGGAAGCAATTGCCAGATGAAGAAGAGGGTAAGGCATTAAGTTTCAAGCCTATGGCCAGATGAAATAATATAAATCTACATGGATGAGTGGTTTGTGTGCCAATCTAAGGTATTTAGAGTTATCCTACAGGCAATGAACATCCACTGACAGCTTTAAAATACATGAATGTCATGACTAGTTCTGATCCATCTTTATAGTTTCTCCAGCAATTAGCGCAATGGCTTACTCAAAGCAGGTGTTAAGTCATTATTGAATAAATTAATTAAAGAAGGAATAAATCTTAAAAATTAATGAGTAACAACCACTTTGGAAAACGTTTTGGCAGTAAATACCAAATCTGAATATGCACCAGTCTATGACCCAGCAATTCCACTCCTAGGGCTACATCCTGCAGGAATGCATCTGTGTGTTTACTGTAAGACATAGACTAGAATGTTCACAGCAGCCAAACTTGGAAACAAACCCCAAATGTTCATCAATGGAAGAACAGACTGAATAAAGGGTAGTATATTCACATGGCAGAATACTACAAGGCAGTGAGAATGGATGATACCAATACATACAAAAGTATGGATGAATGTTAAAATGGATGTTGTTGTTAAGTCATTCACTCATGTCTGACTCTTTGACACCCCATGGACTGCAGCACACCAGGCTTCCATGTCCTTCACTATCTCCTGGAGCTTGCTCAAACTCATGTTTATTGAATCAGTGATGCCATCCAACCATCTCATCCTCTGTTGTCCCCTTCAATCTTTCCCAGCATACCAGCATACTTAATACTTAAAAGCATAGTATTGAGTGAAAGAAACAAAACAGGGCATACCTTATAATTTTATCTAAAGTACAAAAGCAAAGAAAACTATTCTTCCATGAAAAGTCAATACTGTGGTTACTCTTAGAGGAGGATTTAGTGATTAGGACCCTGAAGGGGACTTTGGTGCTGCTCCCATGTTCTGATTCTTGAGCTGAGTGTAGTTACACAGGTGTGTAGCTTGTGCCATAATATCCCCATGGTGGATTCATGTCAATGTATGGCAAAACCAACATGATAATGTAAAGAAAAAAATAATAAAAATAAAAAATAAATTTTTTTTAAAAAAAATCTAAAAAAAAAATTGTGCCATACATTTATGTGTGAGGTCAGTAACTCAGTCACGTCCAACTCTTTGTGGCCAGGCTTCTCTGTCCAGGGAATTTTCCAGGCAAGAATATTGGAGCAGGCTGCCATTTCATATTTCATGGGATCTTCCCAACCCAGGGATCAAACCCACATCTCTTATGTCTCCAGCACCGGGAAGTGGATTCTTTACCATTGTAAAGTACTGGGAAGAGTACTTTACATTGTAAGAGCACAGGGAAGCCCATACTCTTAGGATCTGTGCAATTCCTGTATGGAAGATCTTGTTCAGTATATTCTGAGTGCCCAATTTAAGTCAAATCTGTGGTCTTCTCTTAAACTATTCTAATAACCTAGTAAATGTGTTTTGTACTAAACTGGTTCATTGAGGAGAATGGAAGATCCTTCAGCAGTGTGGGGACCTTGGGAGGAGCCAGTCTAAAAACAAACTGCCAGATTAGAGCAAGAAGTGAGAGACCATAAACCCCAGGCTGGTGGGCATGGGACAGGACCACCAGACCTCATTAAAGCACTTGGTGGGAATTAACACTCTTCAGAACCTCAGCAAAGTCTGAGAACTCAATTAGAAACCACATACTTCATGAGGAAAAAGAAATTTGTCTACTGCCAAGCAAATCCATTTAATAGAGGTCTACTGAGTACTTAAGAACAAAGCTGACTGCATCCTCATGGGTGGTATGGATGGGAAAGCAGGGACCTGCCCTGGAGACATGCCTGCTTTGATGCAAGAGAGTCCAGCAAATAGGCCAGTGGGTAGCTGAGAAGCAGTGAAGAGGGGCATGCAAGTCACTCTGGAGTGCCATCCTGATTGAAGGGCCAGAATAGACAATGGTAGATGGCCCTGAACGATGGAGAAAAGTTATCTGGGAAAGGATAAGTAAGGGATAAACTTTGTAGGCTGGAGGGACCGTGGCATCAAAGTCTAAGTCGTGAGAGAAGCTGTGTATATCCATGTGGGAGACAGTCCAGAGTAGCTAGAGATCCAAATGCACAGAGCACTGCAGGCAATGAAGCGGGGCAAGTGAGAAGGTCAGGGTCACAAAGGGTTTTAAATGGCTGCATGGCCTTCACTCTACAGGTACTCGGTGATGCTGGTGATAGTGGTGTGTGTGGGGAGGAAGAACTCTGAAGATTTTGAAGAAATGGGGAACACAATCCAAGCTGTGTTTTTAAGAACTATGTCTGTCTTAAGAGAAAGGATAAACTCGAACATGATCTACAAACTCAAATGCCCACAGAGTTAGCCATTCAGTAAGTGAAGAGAGCCAAGGGATATTGTATAATAAGGGCTATAATAAATAGGAACTGCCACTCTGTCATGTTGTTGGGAATAAGATGGGACTGATGCAGATTGTGGTAAAACTGGTAGTGTATTTAACAGGGCAGTCGACACTCACCTCTTGTGGGCTATTTATTGTCTGTCTAGAGTCCTGGGCCCAGCACTAGTCTAATTTTTCTAGAGAATCAAGAAATCTGAATGCTTATACCCACATCAGCAATCTATTCTAATTTTTCAAAGCATCATGCAACCTAAACAACTTGCATTTGAAGGCAGGTTGAAGTGAAGTGAAGTGAAAGTCCCTCAGTCGTGTCTGACTTTTTGCGACCCCATGGACTATACAGTCCATGGAATTCTCCAGGCCAGAACACTGGAGTGGGCAGCCGTTCCCTTCTCCAGGGGATCTTCACAATCCAGGGATCAAACCCAGGTCTCCTGCATTGCAGGTATATTCTTTACCAAGGAAAGCCCAAGAATATTGGAGTGGGTAGCCTATCCCTTCTCCAGCAGATCTTCCTGACCCAGGACTCAAACCAGGGTCTCCTGCACTGCAGGAGGATTCTTTGCCGACTGAGCTATCAAGCCAGCTTAGGGCAGCCCTTTGTGACCTCTGAAAATTAAAAATCCACATCACTCAGGTGTTCTACTTTACTGTCCTAGGGAGTTTGGTAAAACACTGTGATAAAAAGAATGTACTGGGACCTCCAAATACTTTTTTGCAACAGCTAAAAAGACCTGGAACAGCTGCTAACTGTTCTGTTTAGGCCATGTCTGGGGTATATTCGGGACAACATTGATCACTGATCATCACAACAGTGCTTTGTGTGTCTGAGTCTCATCCATTTGTTACCTGCACGGCTGGGTTTTTTGCCGTCAATATTTTGGGTAAAGAGAGACATCTCCTTCTAATGACGCCCTAATCGTTACTAATTTCCTCTGCCTGGCTTGTATGCCATCAGGTGTAATGAGCACATTTGCTTTTAATGCTCCTGCTGCAGAGTTCCTGGGAAATGGTTGGAAGGCACGTGCCCAAGCCGGTAGCGGGGCGGTGTGGAGCATGGCCAAAGTAGGAGAGAATAGGAGGTCAGCAGCTGGTGGGAGGGCCCCCCAGCCAGCCAGGGGCCAGCCAGCGGCCAGCTGGGTCTGAGCCTTCCCCATACCCCCATAAGCTTCCACTCACATTAATAATCTTAACTCCCTGATTTGCAATTAACCCAAAAGCTCTGTAATGATAATGGGATACGTGTGTAATTTGGTGCCAGAAGATGATAGATCAGCAGGGCTGGAATTTTTATTAATCTCTCTGCTTTTGTAGCTCTGAGTGAGGTGGGGGCCACCTTATCCGAGGCTCCCAGCACAGGGAGTGAGCCTCCTGGTAGGCCGGCTTGGGATGGCTGAGAGCTGGGTGACAGGTGACTCCTCCATGGGAATACTAAGGGAGGGTCCTGACCTGCTGTTCCCCCTGTGACTGAGACTGTGGTCAGCTCTGTTTCGCTGCCGTTCGTGAGGTCCTTGGAAAAAGGTGAAGTCATTATTTACAAAACAGAAGATTTCTTAGAAAGATCCAGATTTAGACTTCTTTACATAAATGGGAACATCTGGCCAGCCCAAGTTCCTATGCCCACTGGGCAAAGAACAGCCAGGCCTGAGGGGCATGGGGCCCATGTGAGCTATTTTTTGTGACTCTCACCTGGCCCACTTCACCTACGTACCTGCCAGGGCCAACCACAGATGTGTTTGTGAGAAATGAAAATAAGGAGACCCAATTCAACCTCAAATGTGGGAAGGCCTCTCCCTGCCCCATTCCAGATTTGAACCCGGTTCTTACTGGTTTCATTTTCTCAGCTCTTACTTAGGAAAATAGCATCAGAAATGATTTCTCCTCACGAAGTCTGCTGGAGGCTGTGATGCCTCATCTAGCAAACCTTACTGACATCTGTTCCATGACTGGGGTACAGGGCTCACAGTGTGGAAAGGGTCAGACACAAGGAAAACCCATGGACAAGACAGGGGAGGTGGGACTAAATCATTCCGTGGAACTCTGAGGACACAGCAGCAGCATCTAGTGCCAGGGATGCAAATGGACTTTATGAGGAAGGGCAGCCTTGATCAAGCAAGCAGTCCTGAGGTCTAAGTGGAGCTCAGGAGGAGAGATTCCACGATTACCAAATACAGGCTACCATGAACACAAGAGGAACGGAGGGGAAGTACACAGATTGTGTCTCTCAAATCCCTGTTCCAGTGAAAAGAATAGTAAAGTGAGACTCAGGAGACCCCGTTCCCAGTCCAGTTTCTAGAACCTGCTTGTCATGTGACCTGGGGATAGGATTGCCAGATATAATACAGCATTTGAATTACAGGTAAACAAGTATGGCCCTTTGGAATATTTGGGATGTGCTTTTGTTAGAGATGATGTTTATCTGACATTCAAATTTTACTGGCATCGTGTATGTTTATGGCTACATCTGGCAGCCTGACTCAGGAACACAAATGTCTTTCCCTCTCTGCTCTCTAGTTTCCTCATCTATCAGATGGAGTCAAACAAGATCAATGGTTATCAAGGAGCTTAGCTACAGAATCATCCTTCAAAATTAAAGTATCACTAGAAGCCAAAAGTGGGACACATACAACTGAGGCTCGGGGAAAGATGGCAAGGGCCCTAGACATGCTGTTGACATTCACAGAAAAGGCTCTGTGACATCAAGCATCACCCAGTGAGACAGAGCTCACCTAGGTTCATAATAATGGCAGGGACAGCATCAACAATCCCCTGTAACAGTTCACCAGGCAATTGCTGTGGCCGGGTGCTTTGTGTACATCACCTCACTGAGTGCTTACAACCGCCTGAGACTTGAGTACCACAATTACTCCTATTCAACAGATGAGGAACTAGAAGCACTGAGAGGTTCAGGAACAAGCTAGAGCCGTGGGTTGATCCAGGATTAGAACCCAGAGAGTCAACTGTAGAATCCATGCTCTTAATACCAAGGGGCCATCTAGAAATAGTGAATTCATCTTCAACTCAACGTATGTGATGCCCTCTGCTGAGGATAGGCAAGCAAAACCTGGGTGACTGTCTTTAAGTCTTGCTTGGGGTGGTTTCTATTGATCTTTCCTGTGGGCAGGGATTTGACTCAGCTGATCTACAGAGTACTTGCTCTAACACCTTGCGGATATGTGGTTCTTGGGGATTTAAGTGATGCATATGATACTTTGATCTTCATTCCCAAATATTTTTTAAAGAAACAATGAAACTCTTCACTAATGCAGAAGCCCATTTATTCCCGTAACGATTATTTGGTAATTACTGTCAACCCACTAGAAATCTTAATACAGCTTCTTTGCCTCTTTTGACTTCTTATACTAAATTATGACTGTGCGTAGAGAAACCATTAACTGAGGTTAAATTGCACCTGTCCTGGAAGGCAGCAGTTGCCAGAACTACTTCCCTCTGACTACCCCCAATCTAGAACTGGACTGGACAATTGTGAAACTTACCAAGAGTTGCAAATGCTACTTAGGCTAATCTTGAGGCCATTTCTGCAGCAGAGGAGTGTGGTCCTGCCCAAGTACAAGGGAGAAAAGGAGAGACAGTGGAGAAATGGTTCAGAAAGATCAAGTGTAAAGACCCACAGAAGTGTAGGGCTAGAAGGACTCCAAAAGACAGCTGGTCCAACCTGACATCTGATGGAAACAGAATCAGAAAAACCAAGACCCAAATGCCTTTTCAGCTGCCTTCCCTGTGACCCTGTTTGAGTTACATAACTTCTCTGACCTCTGAGTTCTCCTTTGTGACACGTACCACACACTCATAGTGAGGAGTAAGAAGCTGCTCCCATGGCATGCACCGTATGCCTAGTCCATCAAAATCTTCTGAGTGATGGTACCTATCTTGATCCTTCCCTGGGAAAGTGCTCAGAAACTCAGCGTTCTCCACTACCATTTTTAGTTCTCTGCATGAATATGGTTATTGTGGGGGTCCTTTCCAGTTCTGACATTTTGGGCTCTCTCTGTCTAGGGCCAGGGTCACATGTAAATCAATGGCCAGGCAGTGAGATCAGTGAGAGAAGCTAGCATCCCCAAGTGTGAGGTCACAGAACTGGTGAGTGACAGAGGGGTCCACGTGAAGCTGAGAGCAGGCATCCCGCTCCCCAGCACTATTTGATACAAACTTCTTAGATCTCGTTTTTTCAAGAAAACCCATAAATAGGAACTTTTTTGAAGATGGAATTCCTTGATTCTTTAAAGTGAAACCTTTTTTTAACATTCTTAAATTTTTGAAACATTCTTTGGACAAAATAAGACAAACATTTGGGCTCAATTTGACTAGTCGATCCTCACTTAGGAACCACTCACCTAGATAATTAAAGAAGGCTTGAAATTATTCTTTCTTGAAAATGAGACAGATGGGCCCCCAGGGTAAAGCAATTGGAGATTCATGCCCTATGGACTGATACTCCAAGACAAGAATGGCAGGACAATTGAGAGAGGAGCTGGGCCCTTCTCAGACCATATATTTTTCTTTCTTAAAATCAGAGTATGAAAAATTTGTGATCCTCAACTGCATAGATGCAGAAAGTCTCCTTGCAGGTCAAAAGGGGAGTGATAATAACTGATGCTCACTATGCATATACCTCTGCGGTGCAATCCATCTTAGCTAAAAGATGTATGTGAACACATGGGAGGACTCTGAGATATACCAAGTATGTACTCTGAACCAGGCAAATCAAAATGATTGGCCAAAGGAAAACCAGAAGAAATGCCCCACAAAAGTGATTCAAACTACCAGGAGGGCACAACTTAGGGACTGTCTCAGAGGCGTGTGTCTATCCACATGTACTGTACTCTTTTTTCCTCCTAATAAGTACTTTACTTGTTTCACTATCTTTCATCTCTGTGGGAATTCTTTTTATGCAAAACTGAAGGGCCAGGGCCTTGTTACTGATCATTGGTCGAATGGCTAAGATTCAGTCACTGCTGTGACCCAACCACAATCTCTGGCCAGGGACCCAAAGCCCTCCTTCAAGTCTCTTCAGGCCAAGGCCACTTGAGATCAAAACGACATAACAGCAGGAAAAGGTGGTGCATAGAAATGTGGGCCTGGGTTTGGCTATACCAGCTCCATGATTCAGCGATACCACTCATCAAGATGAGAGGGGCAAGCCTGGCCCTGAGACTCAGCCACTGCACAGCCAATGTGGAAAAGAAAGAGCCAGCATCTCGCAAAGCCTAATCCAATGCCATCTCTGCCAGAGCTCCAGAACCTGGAGCCCAGGGCCCCCCACTGCAGCGCAGGCCCACCTGAGCACCAGCATCGTGTACATCACCCTCCACACATATACACTACAGGCACACACAGAGACGGCCACACACGCACACAGAGACAAGTAAAGAGACAGACACACAGAGACAGAGAAACATACACACACGGACACATGTACACAGACATATACAGAGCCATATACACACACAGACACATACACACACATATACACAGACATACCTGCAGCTCTTGACCCATGAGCCCAGGAGGAAGGCTAGGCTGGGTGCAGAAGTCACACTCTGAGTTCCCACTAGAATGGAACTGGCTGGCTTTGGAGAGAGATACCCGTGTCTTTTCCATGCAAGTGACAGTAATCCAGCTCAGGTTTCAGCAGTACAGGATTAACCTTAGCAAATCCAAAATGTCCAGAAGTGCTGCAGGTATGGTTGGATCCAGCAATCTTGTCAGGAATCTCCCTTCCTGTATCTCAGTTCTGCTTTCTTCTCTGTGGGCTTGATTCTCAGACAATGTGGCCAACAACATCCTACCAGGTTAGGACCCCCAGAAAAGGAAAACACTTGTTTCTTGATGGTTCTACAGAAATCCTATCACCCATATTGACGATACCTGGGTCCTATGCCCACCTTTGAGCTGAGGATGAAGTCAGCCTCAGCCATACCTAATGGATAAGAGTGGAAAGGAGTCCTTTAAGGAAAAATGAAAGGGGAGAATTAGTGCTGGGGAGGCAGAAATAATTGATGTCCCCAGCAGTACCCCACCCCGCATGCCCCAGCTAGATGGTCCAGGGGCTTCTATTTTGTGATACTGTCTGATAGAATTCTTCTGTCTTCTGGTTCTAGGCATTCCTAGGTCATCTCAACCTTGGTCCTCCCCCACTAATATCATCTCAATTCAGCTGGAGCAAAGTCTCCAAATAGCACCCCTAAAGTGCCCCGTTCAGTCCCCAGGGGGTGCCCCCACCTGCCCGAGCTAAGGCCAGTGTAACGTTGGGACGCAGCTGCGGCCAGACTGCCTGGGTTCTGATACTGGTTTGTACACCGACTAGTACTGAAATAGGCTGGGACCCGACATCCTCAGCCAGTGAGCTTGCTCCTGGACAAAGACTCCTTGAGCAACAGGATACAAGGAAACTATGCATGCGTGCTAAGTCGCTTCAGTCGTGTCCGACTCTGTGCGACCCTATAGACTGTAGCCCACCAGGCTCCCTGTCCATGGGCTTGTTCAAACAGGAATACTGGAGTGGGTTGCCATGCCCCCCTCCCGGGGACCTTCCCACCTCAGGGGTCGAACCCACACCTCTTACGTCTCCTGCATTGGCAGGCAGGTTCTTTACCACAAGTGCCACCTGGGAAGCCCACCAAGAAACTATAACGAACTAAACATCATTACATGCATTAACCATCGGGGCAATTACGAGCGACAGGATTAAAAAAGGCCACACATCAGCTGCCACACCCGAGGTGCCAAAAGCAGACACTGCACATGATCCCACCCACCACGGGGGTGGACAGGCCATTTTAGCTTTGTCCCCTGCCCCGTCCATGGACCTGCCCACACTGTTGCCCCCTTTAAAGGCCCAAGCATTCCCTCTCTGGGGTTGGGCACGGGTGACCGCTTCTCGCCCTGGCTCCCTTGTACTGCAGCACAAGCCCCAGCAAAGCCATGCCTGGCAGTTTCACCCGACCTCATCAATTTCCGTTAATTGAAGAGTCCAGAAGCCAGAGCTGAGAGAGCCACGTGCGCCCCAGTGTTCGTCGCCGCGCCGTTTACAACAGCCAGGACGCGGAAGCAGCCCGGATGCCCATCGGCAGACGAACGGATAAGGAAGCTGTGGGACATACGCACAAGGGAATACTACTCAGCCATTAAAAAGCATACATTCGAATCAGTTCTACTGAGGTGGACGAAACTGGAGCCTATTAACAGAGTGAAGTAAGCCAGAAGGAAAAACAACAATATAGTATACTAACGCATATATATGGAATTTAGAAAGATGGTAAGGAGAACCCTGCATGGGAGACAGCAAAAGAAACACAGATGTATAGAACAGTCTTTTGGACTCTATGGGAGAGGGCAAGGGTGGGATTGTATGGGAGAACGGCATTGAAACATGTAAATTATCACAAGTGAAATGAATCACTGGCCCAGGTTCGATGCATGATACAGGGTGCTTCGGGCTGGTGCACCGGGATGACCCAGAGGGATGGAATGGGGAGGGTGGTGGGAGAAGGGTTCTGGAAGGGAAACACATGTACACCCATGGCGGATTCATGTCAATGCATGGCAAAACCAATATAATATTGTAAAATTAAAAAAAATGATAAATTTAAAGTTAAAAAAAAACAAAAGAGTCCAAAGGCCAGGGCCAGTAACAGTATTGTGACCCTAGACTCTGTTTCCACATCTGTAAAATGGGGATAAGAATAGTATGTATTTTATAGATTGTTGTGAGAATCAAATGAGAAAATATACTTAAAGGGCTTATGGGTGCTAGCACTTAGAAGTGACCACAATTGCCATAAAAATAATACTGAGAATATTTTTACCCTGCCCACCCCCTTCTTAACCTACAGAGTTGTGAGTTGAAAGCTGTATTACCGAAGAGCAGGTAGCAGGCATCTCTGTCTCCTGCTGCTCAACCCAACTGTTTCTCCATTCCTCACAGCTGGGAGACGGCCGAGCTGATGTGCAGAACCAGAAGGGAGTGCTTTGCCAGCTGGCAGGGCATGCTGACGCCAGCATCTCTCTGGTGGATCAGAGAAGCCCAGGAAACTGAGTCCACAGCAGGGTCTGTCGGGTGTCCAACCTGTCTGGGAGAATGCCTTTCCTTAAGCCCAACTCAGCAAGTCACCCGCAGCTCCAGAGGCATCAATTGCCTCCTTGCTGTCCTCTTAGAAACATCTAGTCTCAGGAGCACCCCCGGGAGGCTCTTGCCCACTTTGCCCAGGCCTCCCTGTGCCCCCTAGCCCCTGCTATAACACAGGCCACACCACCAATGAGGGTCCTAGCTCCTGACTTCCAGGAGAGCAGCTGTGCGATGGGGCCCAGCATGGCTTCGGGGACCAGAAGGGCTGGAAAATGAATTTCCAATTCCCAGCAGACACCCCAGGAACCCACCCTGGATGCATACAACACCATTGCCACCCTCCCCCATCCTCTGAATCTCCTTGCTGCCAGTCTTGGCCCCCTGCCGTCAGTCCATTCTTCTCACCACAGCAGGCCCTGTGAACTTTTAAAATCCCCAGGCAAAGTCTATGGCATCCTTTGAAACCCTCTCTGTGCCCTTGCCATGGCCCTCAAGGCCATATAAAGATCTGGCCTCACTCACTATCCTTGCCTTCCTTGTCATTTGATACTGCCTCCACTTGCCTGGACTTTACAAATCTGACCTGGTTCAGTTTCAGGGAATTTGCTCTTGCTTTGCCTGGAACATTCTAGAGTCATGTTCTTATGACTGATTTTTCAATATCGCTCCCCAGAGAAGCCATCTCTGACCACACTATCCAGCCCAGCCAGCCATTGCTTCCTGTTGCTTCAAACCCTTTCTCATGGCGTGTGCTTACCTTTTTCTGTATTTCCAATTGTTTATTCCTTGACTTCTGCACCATAACACAAGCCCTATTTCAGAAACTGCTGCATCTGCAAGTCATAGACCAGTACCTCCTCAGATAGTGGATGCCCAGTAAGTATTTATCAAATACATGAAAATGCCCTCTGCTGAGAATGATCCTCTTTTGCATGCCTCCATCCAGGTTCCACACTGACTTCAGTTCTTCAGGATTTGAGTTTGGGCTGTGATTCCTGGGCAGTGCTCCTCCAGGGAAATTAGGATTGTGGAGGCAACCTGCTACCTTCCCACTGAAGACCTCCCTCAGCCCTGCCTGGAGCCCTGCCCCTCACACCTGCAGCTCAAGAGGAAGAGGGAGGTGAAAGGTGCATGCAGGTAGGAAGGTGAGGAGCTGGTCTGAGCTGTTCTCCTAGCGATGCTTGAAGCAGGGCTGAGCACCCACCAAAGGATATGGGACCTTTGACAGTAGTGAGAGTCATATGGCAGGGGATAGAACTCAGCCTTAAATATTAGCTGCTGATAATGAAGTGAAAATGAGACCTCTTTTCCAGGGAGCCCTGTTGAGATATTGTGATTTGTAATAAGAAATATATATTTGGTCTTCATCCCATTTTCTGGCACAGAGTCCTTAAAGCCCTTGGAATTTGTTGGGTGAGGAAAGCAGTAAGGGTTTGTCATGTTAATAAGACGACTTTTAGGAAGTGCTTAAAAATTTGGGGCTAGTAGTCCAAGGGAGCCAACCAGGTGATTAGAGAGTTGGAACTTTCAGTCTCACCCCATTGACTGCTTGGGAGTGGAGAGGAGCTGGAGATTGAGTTCGGTCCCCAATGGCCAATGATTTTATCAGTCATATCTCTTAATGAAGCTTCCATAAAATCCCAAGAGGATGAGGTTTGGAGAGCCTCTAAGTTCACAAATACATGCAGATTTGAGAAGAGTGGAGCACCCGGAGAGAATATGGGAGCTCCATGCACCTTGCCCTGTACATCTCTTCCACTTGGCTATTCCTGAGTTATATCTTTTTATAACAGACAGTAATATTGTGAGTAAAATGTTTCTCTGAGTTCTGTGAGTCACACTAGCAAATTAATCAAACCCAAGGAGAGGAGATATGATTTATAGTCATTCGGCCAGAAGCACAAATGACAGCCTGGACTTGTGACTGGCACCTGGAGAGGAAGCAAGTCTTTTAGGATAAAGCTCTTTGCCTGTGGAATATGATGCTGTCGCCAGCTAGATGATGTCAGAATTGAATTGAATTGTAGAATACTCAGCTGGTGTTTCAGAGAACTGCTTGGTGGTGTTGGAGAAACCTAGGACTTCTCAGGTGGCTCAGCAGTAAAGAATCCGCACACCAACACAGGAAACACAAGTCTGATCCTTAGGTTAGGAAGATTCTCTGGAGGAGGAAATGGCAACCACTCCAGTGTTCTTGCCTGGATAATCCCACGGACAGAGAAGCCTGGTGGGCTATAGTCCATGGGTTGCAAAGAGTCAGACATGACTCAGCACACAAGCGTGTATGTTGGGGAAAGCTACACACACACACACATGCACACACAAACATACATACAAAGAGAGAACCGGTGCAGCTGGAAGTTCATAGTTCCTTTCAACAGTGAGAACAAAAGTCACTGGAGGCTGTTGTTTGATGAGGATGTGTAGAGTGGACACCAAGGAAGAGGAGCAAGACAACGTGCTTACCTGCATGCTGGGGAAAGCACTGGAGGAGGGGCATGAACAGATACTGTGTCCAAACCCCCACCCACTGACAAGCTACCTGCCTGATTTTGCCATACTTTTATACCACGTCTACTATTATTGGGGCTTCCCTGGTGGCTCAGACAGTAAAGAATTTGCCTGCAATGCAGGAGACCTGGGTTCGATCCCCGGGTTAGGAGGATCCCCTGGAGGAGGGCATGGCAACCCACTCCAGTATTCTTGTCTGGAGAATCCCCATGGACAGAGGAGGCTGACAGGATACAGTTCATGGAGTCAAAAGGAGTTGGACATGACTGAGTGACTAAGCACAGCACAGCACTATCATTTACTTAATAATTTGTGCAAATGAGCTAACTTGACCTTGACTACCTTTATTTTGGAAAATAAACTTTATAATACTTCCAAAAGTGAAAAAGCAGTATCATTTGCCACCTGAAAAAGGTCACTGTCTGACAATTACATAGTTATTAAAATAAAAAAAAATCCATCTCTACACCTCCTGAAATCTGTTGTATGATATTTAAGTGAACACTGGTCCAGTGGAAAGAGGATTTGATTAAAAATAACTGGTATAGGGCTGCCTGTATAAATTATGAAGGCTGTTTGTGTGCTGAACACTGTACATAAGTTGCCTCCATCTCATACTAGGTATGTATTAGAATAACCATTTCTTGGAAGAGAAAATTGAGTCTCAAGGAGGCTAAGTAATTTGCCCAAAGTCACATAGATAAAAAGTATCAGAAGTGGAATTTACACTCAGGCCTGACTGACCCCTCGCCCTGGATTTTTTCCTATGACATCACCTTGACCTCTCACCCTGATGGCCTCTCTGGGCTTCAGTGCAGTCACCTGTAAATGCAGGTACCAGATCAGACACCCTCGCAAGGCTGTAAACTCCAGAGGCTGATGATGGGACCTGGGACCACAAGCCAGGAAGCATCCCCACCTCTGACTTCAAGGGGTCTGGGCAGCTGTGAAAATGATTGGATTGTCCTGGTTAATAAAGGATGCTGGCATCACTGACTACATGCCTGGAAGGAAACAGACCTCTGTCTGACAATTTAAGACCAAAAAAATGTAAGCACTAAGTTATATCTATTTCTATTGCCCACAATGTATTAAATGAGGGGGTGGGAAGGAAAGTTGCTGAGAAACATACATAGTAAAATCCCATTTTGGAGAAAAAAGGGCAAAAAGAAAAAAGCCTGCCTTGGAGTATATATGTATATAAATGGCTGCTGGGCTTGGAGAAAGACCTGGGACTACAGACACTAGTAGTTACCTTATCTCCCTCATGGAGAGAGACAGATGAGGGAAAGAAGGAGAGGAGAGGGTATAGAAAGAAAAAAGGTCCATTACAAACTGGAAAAAATTAGCAGGATAAGTAAAAATGTCAGATATAAAACATTACAACAATTCTGCAAAAACTTACAAATGAAGTAACCATATAAGGGTTGTAATGCAATAGACCAAAATACTAATTCGATTAGGTAATAGAATTGTGGGCAATTTTTATCTTAGACTCGCGCTGTTTGGGTACCTTCCCAGGTGGTGCTAGCGGGAAAGAATCTGATTGCCAATACAGGAGATGCCAGAGTTGCGGGTTTGATCCTGGGTCAGAAAGACCTCCTGGAGTAGGACATGGAAACCCATTCCCATGTTTTGGCCTGGAAAATTCCATGGACAGAGGAGCTTGACCACGCTACCGTCCATGAGGCCATAAAGAGTTGAACACGGCTGAGGACTGAGCACACACACATGCTGTTTTATTTTCTATTTTTTGCAATGTTGCAGCACAAAAATAACATACTACATAATGGTGAAAGTCATTAAGAGTACATGTTCCCCAATTTCCCAAATACGTTCTGAAAAGAAATGAAATAAAAGGCTCTGTCATGTGCATTGTGTGGAGCTCTGTCCTATGGGGCAAACAGGCAGGGTGAACAGAGGCGGCTCTGAATGCCCAGGCGAAGGCTCTCTTTGCACTTATCGTTGATCTGAATTTCTACAAGATTCTCCAAATTAAAGAAAAAGCCCCTCATGAACTATGGTTTCATCTGCAAAGCTTTCATTTTAGCCACTTAATTTGGATTCAAATGAGCACAGCAAAGCTGATGACAGAAATTCCTGGAGAGCACAGTTCTCATTGGCCAGGTTGGAAATATCCCTATTGATTGACTTGTTGGTTTTGACTCCTTCAAGGCACCCCCAAGTCTGTGTTAATAAGATGAAGGGGGGTCACAGCCCTCCTTAACTGGGAGAAATAAAGGTTTTCATCTTTTATTAAACATTGGAAATGGCTAAAAGTTCTACCTCTGAGAGGCAAGGTTTAAAGAAGCAAACTGACATATTTTGCTAATTAAACCATTAAAAACCTCATTTAGGTGTAAATAAGGAAGGCACATTAAATCTTAATGTACAGCATGGAGTGTGAGCTTGGATCTTGTGCTAAGCGCCCAGGCTCTGACCCCAGGAAAGTGATTAAAAATAGAACTCCCACCAAAGCGCTTTCTATCCCTTACTGGAATAGGAGGTGCTCCCCTAAAATAAGACATTGTTTCCATATTAGCTCCCCACACCCAACACACATACACACCCATCACAGGGAAGGGAGGGTATTCCCTCAGACCTCCCTCCACCCTCCTGGCTCCTCCCAATTTAGGACCCAGCTGAAGTCAGAAGGGGCCGTGAACAACTAGGAAGAGCTTGAGCTGGGAAGCCAGTGGGTCCTAAACTGGGCCCAGCTTGGTGTAGATTCTGGTGTAGCCCCTGGCAGTCCTTTAGATCAGGGGTCCCCAACCTCTGGGATCTAATGCCTGATGATCTGAGATGGGGCTGATGTAATAAGAATAGAAATAAAGTACCCAATAAATGTAAGGCTCTTGAATCATCCTGAAAACATCCCCCACCCCATGGAAAAATTGTCTTCCATGAAACTGGTCCCCGATGCCAAAAAATGTTGGGGACCAAGCTGTGACTTAGCGTCCTGAGCTGTGCCTCCTGCATCAATCACGGAGGATTACGCAGAGCCAAACTCTCCCCCACAGAATTTAGTGAGGATTAAAGGAGATCACACGTCTGAAACCAGCAAGTGCTGGGCTTGGTATATTATATATGCTCAATAAATATTTTAGAAACCTTTTCCAAAAAATAAAAATAAAAATTCTGAAAATATACACTAAAACTGTAATCATACTATTCTTTGTTCTTGATTTTCTATCATTTCTTATCATGACTTACCTGTATTTTCTGTCATGATTTCTATCATTACTCATCTCTGTTTCCTAGAATAAATTGATACTACTGTGAACATTTTTAAGGTACTTGAAAGATGTTAATTTTCTGCCAGCTTACCACTTGTTATGTGAAGCTACTACTATTTACTCTGGAAAGTAGGTTTAGTTTTATGCTCTGTATACTTCTATATCTTTCTTTTCCCACCATATGTATTCATTAAGTTTTTAAAAATGGAGGAATGAATGAACTAATTAATTTTTTAAAAGAAAACATTTTAATGTATAAATGAGGACATAAGATGCTGAAGGATGAAGTGCATTGTCAAGCTGGTGAGGGCCCCTTCCTCTGAGTCCATCTTCTTTCCCCTCAGATCAGTTTTACTTTCCACATGACCCTATTGAGAAAAACTTACTCGAAAAAATTCGCTTGGTTTTTAGAGAGATACGTCTCATAAGCAACACGGGACAAATAGTAAAGGAGGAAAAAGAGCCAGTGAATCTTGGAATCTGGCTATGCAAGGTGAGCGTGGAAATAGATGGGGGTGGGCTGGTCAGAAGGCCATAAGGCCTATGGAGAAAAAACGCCAGAGGTACAAATAGTTCCAGGCACTGATTTGACAGGGTCACTCATTCATTCAGCAAATATATGTGAGACTTCTACCACATGCCAAGCACAACACACAGGGTACAGAGGTGAACCAAGAGGGCCCTCACGGAGCTTAGCATCTAGTGGGGGAAGTAGCAAGTTTCAGTGAAGGCATCTTGCATCTTGTGGTCAGAGCTGCGCAGGACACACCAGGTGATCAGCTTGGAGGAGGTCAGTGAGAGGTTGTCTGAAAAAATGACATGTAAACAGAGACCTAAAGGATGTAGAATGATAGGTCAGGCTGGGAGTGAAGGAAAGGCCATTCTAGAAGGAGGAAATTGCATATGTGAAATCCCTAAGACAAGAACAGGTATAATTTCAGTTATACAAGATGAGTTTGTTCTGTAATTCTGCTGTCTAAGCTTGTGCCTATAATTAACAATACTGTATTTTGCAATTAAAATTCTATTTTGAGAGTAAATCTCATGTAAGTGTTCATATCATCATCAAGAAAGGAAGGACAGAGGGAGAGAGGGAGGATGGAAGAAAGGAAGGAATAAAGGAAGGAAAGAGAGAGAAAGAAACAAAGATGGAGCTATCAAATGGCCAGGATGGTTGAAGCAGGGAACAAGGTGAATGGGGTGAGATTGGAGGGGGAATGGGGTGAATCAGGGATCGGGCAGGGCTCGGGGCTGGGGCATCAACTTGGAGATTATCCCAAAAGCAATGGGAAGCTATCGAGGTTTTAAGCAGAAGAGGGGTATTATCTGCTTTCCATGCTGAAAGGCTCTCTGCTTACCAGCTGAGAGTGAAGCAGTGACAAGGCTGTTTTAACAGTTCAAATAAAAGCTTTGGAAATAGAAAGAAGTGGATAGATCCACAATATACTTAAGGGGTAGAACTGTCAGAGTTTGTTGTTAGAGTGGGTATGGAGTTGAGGGAGGGAAAAAGAAGAGTCCATGGTGACTTCCAGGTTACTGGCATGAAAACTAATAGAGAAGCCCAAGACGGAAAATGATAGGGGGCAAAATTTATCCCCTAATCTGGGGACCCTAAAGCAGCTGAGAGATTGTTCAGAAAGTCTGTAGGTGCCTGAGTCTGCTGGGGAGAAATACTCCCAAAAAACACACCATGAGCAGTTGCATTAGGGAAACAGCCTAAGTCCACTGGGGGAACAAGCAGATAGATGCTATATAGGTCTGGTGAAACTGCCTTCATGGCATTCCAGAGTCAGGTCTTCTTTGACCTCTTTGACCTCCGGGCATTGACCCATCTGGGCTCCTGTCACACACAGACACACAGCCTGAGTTGTCAGTAAGAGCTGTGCAGGGAGCAACAAGATCCACGGGAGAGGGACTCTCAATCTATGAGGATATCAGGTAAGTATTTACTGTATGCCCAGCATGCCCTGGGCCTTTGGCAGAGGATGTAAGACTCCAGACCTAAACTTCTAATCTTGTCAAAGAAGCAAAATATATGAAACAAGGTGTCCCATTTAGATCCAGCTCTGCTCAGAAATGGTTGGCTCGGTGCTTATTCCTTCAAGCCCAGGTAGATAAAGTATGTGTTAAGGCATTTTGTCTCACATCAGTCATAGTTCCTGCATTTTAACAGGGTTGGGTTAACGTTGTAAGTCAAGAATGATCACTGCTGGGTATTAAGTTTCCAGGATAGAGACTATGATTGGAAAGTCCCTACTTTGCCTGCCCAGGCATTATTCCAGGCCCCAGGAAAGCACCATTCAAAAGACTTTGCTGTGTCAGGCCACTCCCATTCCATCTCTCCTCCCCCGCCCCACCTTTTTTTTTTTTTTTAATGTGGACCATTTTTAGAGTCTTTTGCATTGTTACAGCATTGTTATAATATTGCTTCTGTTTTATGTTTTGGTTTTTTGGCCATAAGGCATGTGGGATGTGGGAACTTAGCTTCCCGATCAGGAACTGAACCCACACCACTTGCGTTGGGAGGCAAAGTCTTAACCATTGGACCGCCAGGGAAGTCCCTCCTCTCTCTCTTTTCTTTTAGCCACATCAGCCTTACTTTAATTCCTGGAAAGTGCCAAGCTCTTTCCTGCCTCTGGACCTTTGCACATGCATTATTATTATCCTCTTATGCCACTCAACTGACTTACATTGTTCATATTTCAACTCAAGCCTCACAGCCTAGGGGACACCTCCAGCTTCCTACTGTTGCCAGCAAGGTTTCGTTGTTAATGCACACTAGGAGCACTCTACCTCCCCTTCACAGGGAGTTTCCAATTCCCAATCAAAAACTGATAAATGTGACAATTTCATTACTGTATTTCCTCCACTCATCAATAAAAGCATCAAGAAAGTCTGTTTTTTGATCATCCCCAGTGCCTAGCACAGTGCTGGATCCATATTGAAGTAGAAGTCGCTCAGTCGTGTCCAACTCTTTGCAACCCCATGGACTATACAGTTCATGGAATTTTCCAGGTCAGAATACTGGAGTGGGTAGCCTTTCCCTTCTCCATGGGGTCCCTTATTAAACCCTCAAATAAAGGATAAAAAAAGAAATGAATGAGTGAACGAATGGGTGAATGGATAAATAAGTGAACTTCTTCATGGCATCATAATAGATGAGCTTAGCAATTTTGGCACTGGAGCCATGCCCATGGGTAGGTCTCCCACAGCAGTCAGGCAGAGTCATCCTTGACCAGAGTAATACAGGAGGTGCTTTCCCAGAGAGGTAAACTTGCCCTGCCAGTGCTTGGAAGTGCCTTTTGTTTTTTAGTTCACTGGGGCCAGAAATGAGCCAGCTGCTGAGCCAGAAGATGATTGCTGGGGTCAGTGTCCCTGAATCCATGATATTAAACAGTTCCATCATTTCTGGCTGCTAAGTGATTCAAGACCAGTGGTTCATGAGGGAGGAATGGAAGGACTGGCTGAATAAACACCTCCAGCAATTCTCCTGCTCCTGACAAGTCTTGAGCCAACATGGAAGTTCAGTTGTCAAAGCAAGCCAGTTTCCCAATTTGATATCCTCATCCAGGAACAGAGATCTTCCTCTAGTGGAAGACACTTGTTTAGACACTGTTGCTTTGCACACAAAACCCAACAGCTTTGCCCACTCACCTCCTGAGTCTCTGGGTGTCCAAGACCTGCTACAGGAGCAGGAAAGCCCCCAAGCACAGAGCAAAGCCAAATGGGTTGGGAAACAGATCAAGTCAGAACCCAAACTAAAGGCCAACACATTAGAGATTTTCTAGAAGGGGTGAGGTTTTTAATCATATCCTATAGAAGAGGGGGCAATTAGAAGTTGAAGAGAGGAGATAGAAGGAAAAAGACAGAGGTCTCAAGCCTTTGCTTGTGTGATGATTGGTCCAGGATGACAGAGTGCTGGGGACTGGTTGTGAGCATCGTCTGCTTAGCTCTTAGAAGCACAGGAAGTCAGCTAGAGCCCCATGGAGAAGGGAGATTTTCAGAAAGAAAAGGTTATGTAGTGTCTAAGCCACCTTTGGCCCTTTCAGGAGAAAGTTAAGAATGGCACTTGTGAGATTCCTTAAAAAACTGCAAATAGACCTGCCATATGACCCAGCAATCCCACTGCTGGGCATACACACCGAGGAAACCAGAATTCAAAGAGACACGTGTACCCCAATGTTCATCGCTGCATTGTTTACAATAGCCAGGACATGGAAGCAACCTAGATGCCCATCAACTGACGAATGGATAAGAAAGCTGTGGTACATGTACACAATGGAATATTACTCAGCATTAAAAAAAAATTCATTTGAATCAGTTCTATTCAGGTGGACGGAACTGGAGCCTATTATCCAGAGTGAAGTAAGCCAGAAGGAAAAACAACAATACAGTATACTAATGCATAATATGGAATTTAGAAAGATGGTAACGAGAACCCTGCATGCAAAACAGCAAAAGAAACGCAGATGTATAGAATAGACTTGTGGACTCTGTGGAAGAGGGCAGGGGTGGGATGATATGGGAGAATGGCATTGAAACATGTTAATTATCTTATGTGAAATCAATCGCCAGCCCAGGGTTGATGCTTGGGACTGGTGCACCGAGATGTCCCAGGGGGAGGGAATCGGGAGGGAGGAGGGAGGGGGGTTCTGGAGGGGGAGCATATGTAAACCCATGGCAGTTTCATGTCAATGTATGGCAAAACCAACACAATAAAGTAAAGAGAAAAAAAAAAAAGAATGGCACTTGTCGCCTCCATTTCTGAGGCATTTTTGATGTCTAGCTAACACTCTGAAAGCTCCACTGTACTCCGCATCTCACTCACCCAAGATGAGTGAGTGAAGTCGCTCAGTCATGTCCAACTCTTTGCGACCCCATGGACTGGAGCCTACCAGGTTCCTCCATCCGTGGGATTTTCCAGGCAAAAACACTGGAGTGGGTTGCCAATTCCTTCTCCAGGAGATCTTCCCAACCTGGGAATTGAACCAGGGTCTCCCACATTGTAGGCAGATGCTTTACCATCTGAGCCACCAGGGAAGTCTCCCAAGATGAGCTGTAATGTTTCAAGAGCCAGCCACTCATCATATACTAATCAAACCAAAATGAACATAGGAGGAATGCAAACAGCACTCCTTTGGCTCAAAGTCAGGGCTGGTGGGGGCATTCCCGAGTGAGAGAGACAAACAAAAGAGGAGGCCTAAGTAATCTCCCACTTTCCCAGGATGAGTGGAACTAATGTTTGTATTTCTACACAATGTATTCAGTTAGAGAAGACCTGAAGCCAGGGTGCTGGAAACCCTGCCTTCTCATTCTGAATCCTACTATTCTCTCCAACTCTATGGCCTCAGACATATTGCTAAACTTCTTGGATCTTTCTTTTCCCATTGTCAAATAAGATGAACGATACCTAATGGTCCAAGAAGCCCTCTCTGAGGAGGTGATATTTGAACTGAAACCTAATTTTGAGAAAACTCTAGATGTGAATTTCTGGGGAAAGTGCTTTCCAGGCAGAGAAAATGGAAGGATCCTAGGGCTTGTGGCAGAAGCAAGCCTAGTTTATTACAAGAGTAACAACAATAATATTCAAAGCTGGTATGGCTGAAGCAGAGGGAAGGAAGGAAAGACAGTAGGAGATTATGTCAGAGAAGTAGTGATGAATCCATATGTATGACCTTAAAAGCCACAGTTTATATGAGGCATGATGAGACCACTCAGGAGAGTGATATGATTTACATTTGTAAGAGATCATTCTGGCTGCTGCATGAAGAATGGATCAGGATGGGCAGGAGACAAGGTGTAAGCATGAAGAATATTCTTGAGGGTACTGAAGTCATTTCAGCAAGAGATGGTGGTAGCCAGGATCAGAGGAACAGCAGTGGAAGGAGATGGATTGGGGGTATATCACGGAAGTAAAGTCAACGAGACATGGTCATGCATGACAGATACAATCCCAGAAGTCCAACAGTCTTCCTTTATTTTGTACCATCTTCATCCTCTTCAGTCCAAGCTGGTAGCATTGTTACTGAAATGGTCAACTGGATACCTAAGTTATACAGCTAATCGTTTTATCAAATGGTTGTTCATCTACACACTTATTCTCTCCAGAGCATGCCTTCTTTTTTATTTTATAATATGGATAGGCTGATAATTTTCCACATTTCAAGTTCTAGTTTCTCTACTTCTTCAATTTATTTCTTTCCTCTTGTTCTTTGTAACTACTGATAGAATTGGTATATTTGATTTCTCTTTCTTCCCCCCTCCCTCCTCCCTCCCAGGGGCAAGGGTGGGATGTTATGGGAGAATGGCATTGAAACATGTTAATTATCATGTGTGAAATCAAGGTGTGTGTCATCAACATCTTACAATTTCTCCCTCATATATTGTTTACTTTTAATTTTTTAATTAATTAATTTATTTTAATTGAAGGCTAATTGCTTTACTATAAGAAGCCAAGGAGAAACCATGTTACACTATCAACAGTTTGTTTTTTTAAAAAAAATCTCTTTAGCTAAATATCCAAATTTATCACTTTTAAGTTATACCTTCCACACAAGAGTAGAACAAAATGCAGCCAGGTTGTCTGTTACTTTACAACAAAGATCACCTTTCTTCAAGTTGTTAATAACAATTCTCATTTCCATTCAAGACTATAAGCAACTTCAACTTTTATATTTCTATCAATAGTCTCTTCAAGGAAATCTAGATTTTTTTTTCCTATCATGAACCTCAAAACTCTTCCAAATCTCACAGGATTCTGGTAAGATGGTAAAGTAGGAAGCACCAGAAATCCATCTTCGCCCTTAGACAATATTTGAAATGGTAGCGTGTGTCTGATATAACTATTTTGGAGTTCTGGAATCAAAATCTTGGAGCTCCCAGGGAAAGATTTAGAGAATAAAAGTTGCCGTTAATTTCTGTCAGTTTTAGTTCTCAGCACAGTAACTTCCACTCATTCCCCCCTCTTGCCCCATGGAAGGCAGCTGTGTGTGCTTCTGTGTCAGCTTGCACACAGCCTGTGGGAGCCAGGGTAGACTAAAGAGATCCTGTCCTCCGCATAGTAAGGATCTATGCTCTGACTGCTGATTGTTGCTTTTTATCACAGTGCTGTCAACAAGGATGTGGGCAGTCATTGTTGCACCTCTCATCGTCACAAGTCCCATCCCCTTCAGCTGAGGTGAATTACAGAGGATGTAAAAGGCTGACACACTTCTCTCCCTTTCATTTTTTCTTTTTCTCCATTTGCAAGTCAAACATTAAAGATCAGGACATTTTTTATTTTATTTTTTTTTTAACTTTCTTTACTCTTTTGTGTTGGTTTTCCCATATATTGACATGAAACCGCCATGGGTTTACATATGCTCCCCCTCCAGAACCCCCCTCCCTCCTCCCTCCCAGGGGCAAGGGTGGGATGTTATGGGAGAATGGTATTGAAACATGTTAATTATCATGTGTGAAATCAATTGCCAGCCCAGGGCTGATGCTCGGGGCTGGTGCACCGAGATGACCCAAAGATCAGGACATTTTTTAGACTGAATGTATGGGGAAAATTAGAAAGTGACCACACATGCCTAAGGAAAGTTTCAGAAAACATCTGAGAAGACTTTAAGTTTACATCCCACACTGGGTCCTCCACACAGAGATAGCTACAATAACCAAATAAGCATATATATATATATTGCTTATTTATATATAAAGCCACCCAAACAAAAAACAGCAAACACTAGGAAAGAGGGAGAATCTGATTTCCAGAGATATCATATTATTAGATTCAAATGTCTAGTTTTCAGTAAAAAGTCACAAGCCATACAAAGAGACAGGAAAGTATGGCCTACTCAGTGGGAAAAAATAAGGCATTTTCCCTGAAAAGCACCTGATGACAGATATACTAGACAAAGATATTAAAACAAGATTCATAAAGGTACTCAAAGAACTATAGGAAGATGTGTACAAAGTCAAGAAAATAATGTATGAACAAGATGAAAACATCAATAAAGATTTAAAGGCCTTTAAAAAAATACAAAATTCTGGAACTGAAAAATACAACTAAAATAATTTACTAGGAGGATTTGAAGATTTGAACAGGGAGGGGAGGGGGGAAGAATCTACAGGCCTGAATATAAGACAATGGAAAATATCAACTTTAAGAAACAGAAAAAAAAATCAAAGTTGTTAAGAGAAGGGAGCAGAGAGAATTTTAAGAAATAATTACTGAAAACTTTCTCAAATTTGATGAAATACATGAATATAAACATCCAAGGGGCTTGAAATACTCCAAATAAAATGAATTCAAAGGTTTCACACTAACACATATTATAATCAAATTTTCAAAAAGCAAAGAAAAAAATCTTGAAAGCAGCAAGAAAGAAGAGAGCCTCAATAATATTATCAGCAGATTTCTCTTCAGAAATATTGGAGGCCAGAAGGCACTGGGTAGATATAATCAAAGTGCTGAAAGAAGAAAACTGTCAACCAAGAATGCTATATCCAGCAAAACTGTCCTTCAAAAGACAGGGAGAAAAGTAAGATTTTCCCAGATAAACAAAGTCTGAGGGAGTTTGTGACCACTAGATCCATCCTGTAAGATATGATCAAGGGAGTCCTGTGACGTGAAAATAAAGAATACTAGACAGTAACTTGGAAGCCAGATGGAGAAATATCAAAAAGGTAAATAGATGGGCTTATAAAAGCTAGTGTTATTGTAATGACAATTTGTAACTGTACTTTTTTGTTTCCTACATGATTTAAGAGACTGAAACGTTTTAAAAAACAAACATTAGTCTTATTGTTTTCTACATAATTTAAAAGACTAATGCATTTGAAAGAACTGTTAGTTTATTTTTTGAGCACACAATGCATAAAGATATTATTTTGTGACATGAACAACTGAAAGGGATGGGATAAAACTGTCAAGGAGCAGAATTTTATACATTATTGAAATTAAACTGGTATAAATTCTAATTATATTGTTATAACTTTAGGATGTGAAATATAATCTCCATGGTAACCACAAAGATAATAGTTAGAGAACATACGCAAAAGAAAATGAGAATGGAATTTAAGCATTTCACTACAAAAATTTTAAAAAATCAACTCAACCCAAAAGAAGAGAGTAATGTAGGAAATGAGGGACAAAGAAAGGTAAACAAAACAAATAAAAAAATAGTAGAAGTCCCTCCATCTCAGTACAGTAACCCCCACACCAACTTATCTGTGGTTTTGCCTTCTGCAGTTACATGCAGTCAACTACAATCCAAAATTATTAAATGAAAAATTCCCAAAATACATGATTCATAAGTTTTAAATTGCATGTCAATCTAAGTTGCATGATGAAATTTTGTGCCATTCCACTCTGTTCCCCCAGGACATGATTCATCCCTATGTCCAATGTATCCATGCTATATACACTACCCACCTCTTGTACTGGAAAAAAGAATAAAACATAGCATATATAAGTTTCAGTGCTTCCATGGGGTTTGGGGCATCCGTTAGGAGTCTTTAAACATCTCTGCAGCAGATAAGGGGGGATGACTGTAACTGCTTTAATATAAATAGATAAAATTTTTCAATCAAAAGAGACTGGCAACATGAATAAAAACATCTGATCCAAGTGTATACACAAGAGACTGACTTTACACCCAAAGACACAAGTAGATTGAAAGTGAAAAGATGTGAAAACATATTCCATGTAAATTGTAAGCAGGAGAGAACAAGAATGACTATACTAATATCAGATAATATGGGTTTTAAATCCAAAAAGCTTACAAGAGGAAAAGAAGGACATTATATGTTAATGAAAGTTTCAATGGGCAAGAATATACAAAAATTATAAACATTTGTGAACCTAATTACAGGTCATCAAAATATAGAAAGCAAAAACTAACAATTTAAGGAAGAATAAATAGTTCCACAGTATTTGGGGACTATAATACCCTACTCACAATACTAGATAAAATAACCAGACAGAAGTAAGGAAATAAGGGATTTAAAAATGTAATAGACTAACTAGATATAGCAGACATATACAGAATACTCTAACACAAAAATAGCATAAACATTCTTCTCAAGTGCACTTGGGACATTTTCCAGGATAAACCATATGTTATGCCATAAATTAAGTCTTAAGAGAGTTTAAAAGATAGATATTATACAAAGTATCTTCTCTGACAACAATGGAATGAAGTTGGAAATCAACAACAGGAGTAAAACTGAAAAATTTACAAAATTGTGGAAATTAAAACAACAAACTTTTAAACAACCAGTGGATCAAAGAATAAGTCTCAAAGGAAATTAAAAAATAGAGATAAATAAAAATGAAAACACAATATGTTAAAATTTATGGGATGTAGCAAAAGCTACACTAAAGGGGAAATGTATAATTATAAATGCTTATATTAAAAACAAGAAAGATATCAAGTCAACAATCTAGCTTTATAGCTTCTGGAACTAGAAAAAAAAGAACAAACTAGACTCAAGGGTAGCATAAGAAAGTAAATAATAAAAACTAGAACAGGGATAAATGAACTAGAAAATGTTAAAAATAGAGAAAAAAATACAACCAAAATTTGGTTCTTCAAAAAGATAACAAAATTCTAAATTCCATATATATGTGTTAATACACTGTATTGTTGTTTTTGCTTCTGGCTTACTTCACTCTGGATAATGGGCTCCAGTTTCGTCCATCTGAGTAGAACTGCTTCAAATGAATTTTTTTTTTTAATGCTGAGTAATATTCCATTGTGTATATGTACCACAGCTTTCTTATCCATTCATCAGTTGATGGGCATCTAGGTTGCTTCCATGTCCTGGCTATTGTAAACAAAGCAGCAATGAACATTGGGGTACACGTGGCTCTTTCGGGAACCCAACATGGGAGACAGCAAAAGGAACGCAGATGTATAGAATAGACTCGTGGACTCTGTGGATGAGGGTAAGGGTGGGATGATATGGGAGAATGGCATTGAAACATGTTAATTATCATATGTCTAATCAATCGCCAGCCCAGGATTGATGCTCGGGGCTGGTGCATCGAGATTTCCCGGGGGGAGGAAGGAGGGAGGGAGGAGGGAGGGGGGGTTCTGGAGGGGGAGCATATGTAAACCCATGGTGATATCATGTCATTGTATGGCAAAAACAATAAAAAATAAATAAATAAATAAATGATGCACTGATGATGGAATGAAGGATGAAATTAAAAGAAAATTTGGCAAATAAATGACCACACGTAGGAGATTAATATTCTATAACATCCCATCAGAAGTGCCAGGGGGAAATAAATGGATTTTTTTAAAAGAAAAAAAAAAGATAACAAAATTGACAAATCTTTAGCCATTTAGAACAAAAAAAAGAGAGAAGATGAACTACTAAAATCAGTAATTTAAATGGGAACATTACTATTGGTTCTACAAAAGTAAAAATATTTATGAGTACTATGAACAATTGTACAAAAACAAATCGGATAAACTAGAAGCATAAATTCCTAGAAATACAAAATCTGTCAAAACTAAATCATGAAGAAATAGAAAACTTGGATAAACCTACAACTAGTAATGAGATTAATTCAGTAGTTAAAAATCTCCCAACAGAGAAAAGTCGTGGAGTTGATGACTTCACTAGGAGTTCTATCAAATATCTAAAGAAAAACTAATACCAAGCCTTCTCAAACTTTTCTAGAAAATTTAACAGGAAGGAACACTTTCTCACTTAGTCTAGGAGACCAGTATTTCCCTAACACTAAAGCCAAGCAAAGACAATACAAGAAAAGAAAAATTCCAGATCAATATCACTATACATATTGATACAAAAATGTTAAACAAATATTAGCAAAATAAAATCAGCACCATATTAAAAAGGTTGTACAACACATCAAAGTGGAATTTATTTCTGGAATACAAAGATGATGAGTGTAACAGCACATTAAGGATAAAAAGCACATGATCATCTCAACTGATACAGGAAAAGCATTGATAAAATTTGACACATTTTACTGATTTAAAAAAAACACTCAACAAATTAGAAATATGGAATTTCATCAATTTCATATACAGTATCTATGCAAAACTTATAGCTAACAATTTTCCCCTTAAGATCAGGAAAAAGACAGAGATGTCTACTCTCATCATACCTATTCAATTTGTGCTGAAAGTCTAGCTAGGACAATTAGGCAAGAAAAAGAAATAAAAAGAATTCAAACGGGGGGTGGGAATAGCCAAATTATCTTTGTTTTCAGATAATATGATTTTATATATAGAAAAATCTACCAATACCCAATAAACCCATTAGAACTAATAAAATAATTCACTGAAATACCAGGATACAAAGTCAGCACACAAATAAATAAGTTGGATTTCTGTACACTAATAAACACCCTGAAAATTACCAAAAAGTCATCTGCAAAAGGAATAAAATAATTAGGAATTAATTTAACCCAGGAGCTAAAAGACATTCAGTTCAGTTCAGTTGCTCAGTCGTGTCCGACTCTTTGAGACCCCATGAACCACAGCATGCCAGGCCTCCCTTTCCATCACCAACTTCCGGAGTCCACCCAAACCCATGTCCATCAAGTCGGTGATGCCATCCAGCCATCTCATCCTTTGCCGCCCCCTTCTCCTTCTGCCCTCAATCCTTCCCAGCATCAGGGTCTTTTCCAATGAGTCAACTCTTTGCATGAGGTGGCCAAAGTATTGGAGTTTCACACCAGGATTTCTGTCCATCACCAACTCCCATGTTCATTGAGTCAGTGATGCCATCCAACCATCTCATCTTCTGTTGTCCCCTTATCCTCTTGCCCTCAATCTTTCCCAGCATCAGGGTCCTTTCCAATGAGCCAATTCTTCACATCAGGTGGCCAAAGTATTGGAGCTTGAGCTTCAGCATCAGTCCTTCCAATGAATATTCAGGATTGATTTCCTTTAGGATTGACTGATTTGATCTTCTTGCATTCCAAGGGACTCTACAGAGTCTTTTCTACCAGCACAATTCAAAAGCATCAATTCTTCAATACTCAGCTTTCTTTATAGTCCAACTCTCACATCCATACATGACTACTGGAAAAAACGTAGCTTTGACTAGATGGACCTTTGTCGGCAAAGTAATGTCTCTGGTTTTTAATATGCTGTCTAGGTTTGTCACAGCTTTTCTTCCAAGGAGCAAGCATTTTTTTTAATTTCATGGCCTCAGTCATCATCTGCAGTGATTTTGGAGCCCAAGAAAATAAACTCTGTCACTATTTCCATTGTTTCCCCATCTATTTGCCATGAAGAGATGGGATTGGATGCCATGATCTTAGTTTTCTGATGTTGAGCTTTAGGCCAACTTTTTCACTCTCCTCTTTCACTTTCATCAAGAGGCTCTTTAGTTCCTCTTTGCTTTCTGCCATAAGGATGGTGTCATCTGAGTATCTGTGGTTATAGCTATTTCTCCAGGGACTCTTGATTCCAGCTTGTGCTTCATCCTGCTCAGCATTTCACATGATGTACTCTATATATAACTTCCATAAGCAGGGTGAGAAAATACAGCCTTTCCCAATTTGGAACCAGTTCATTGTTTCATGTCTAGTTCTAACTGTTGCTTCTTGACCTACACACAGATTTCTCAGGAAGCAGGTAAGGTGGTCTGATATTCCCACCTCTTTAAAATTTTCCAGTTTGTTGTGATCCACACAGTCAAAGGTTTTAACAAAGTCAGTGAAGCAGAAGTAGCTATTTTCCTGGAATTATCTTGCTTTTTCTATGATCTGATGGATGTTGGCAATTTGATCTCTGGTTCCTCTGCCTTTTCTAAATCCAGCTTGAACATCTGGAAATTCTCAGTTATCCAAATGTAGAAGAATGATACATTATGCCATTGTTGTTGTTCAGTCACTCAATTATGTTTTTCTAATAAGTCTGCTCTTCACATCAGGTGAGCAAAGTATTAGAGCTTAAACAAAATTAATCAAAATAGAAGTAAGACCTAAGAAAACATGAAACAAAAGCTTAGAAGAAAATGGGAGACAAAATCTTTGGCAATGATTTTTTGGATATGATGCAAAAGGCACAGATAAAAAAAGAAAAAATGGACATATTAGACTTTATGAATTTTTTTAAATTTTGTGCACCAAAAAAGAGTATCCACAGAGGAAAAAGTCAGCCCACAAAATGAGAGAAAATAATTGCAAGACATATCTGATACAGGATTAATATCTTGAATATACAGAGAATTCCTAAAATCAACAACAACTAACCAATTCAATTCAAAAATGTGCAAGGGACTTGAATAGACATTTCTCCAGAGAACATACACAAATGGCCAAAAAGCACATGGAAAGATGCCCGACATTACTAATCATTAGGTAAATGCAAATCAAAGCTACAGTGAGACACTACCTCACACCCATTAGGATGGTATCTGTAAAAGAAATTAAACAGAAAATAACAAATATTGGTCAGGATGTGGAGAAATTGAAACCATTGTGCACTTCTGGTGGGACTGGTACAGTCATTACAAAAAACAGTTTGGTGGTTCCTCAAAAAATTAAAAATACAATTATCATGTGATCCGGAAATTTTGAAAAGTGTTTGCACACACATGTGTATAGCAGCATTATTCACAATAGCTAACACATGGGCTCAGTCCATCTATCCACTGATAGAAGAAGGAATAAGCAAAATGTGTTATATAAACACATTGGAATATTTTTCAGCATTAATAAAGGTTGAAATTCTTCAACATACTATAATATGGAAGAGCATTGAGAACATTATGCCAAGTGAGATAATCCAGACCAAAAAAGACAAATACTGTTAATTCCACATGTATGAAGTACTTAAGGTAGCCAGAATCATAAAGTCAAAGATAAAATTGTGATTGTCAGGGGCTAGGGGGAATGGGCTGTAGAGTTTAATGGTTAGAGTTTCAGTTTCATAAGACAAAGAGTTATGGAGATCAACAGTGATGGTGGCTGTACAATATTATGAACTTATATAATATCACTGAACTCCACTTAAAAATGGTTAAGATGGTAAATTTCATGTTATGTATATTTTACCACAATAAAAAATTGGGGGGAAAACACAAGCAGAAACAACACTCTTCCATGCTCTATTCAGTACTCAATTCCAAAGCCATTTTCACATTTTTATGTATTTGTTACAGTATCCTGGAGCATGGGGTTAGCAAGAAGAGGGTGGGAAAATAAGGAATCTTGGATTATATCCAGATATTTAGCTGGATTGGATGGGTGAATATTTATGCCCTTTACTAATGTGAGAAGATACAGGAAAAATAAATCAGGGAGTGAATGTTAGACAACTATTTGAAGAGGCAAATGAAGTGTTCAGAAATACAAACCTGTTGATGCGTGATACAGGGTGCTCAGGGCTGGTGCACCAGGATGACCCAGAGGGATGTAATTGGGAGGGAGGCGGGAGGGGTGTTCTGGAAGGGGAACACATGTATATCCATGGCGGATTCATGTCAATATATGACAAAACCAACACAATAATGTAAAGAAAAAAGTCTTTCTTGAATTTGTTACGACAACAACAACAACAAAAAATTAAAATATAAGAAATGATGAAAAAAAAAGAAATACAAACCTGAATTTAGAAAAGAATTCTAGGTTTGAAATAGATATTTTGGAGTTCTACATAGTTGGTAATAAGGGCACTAAAGAGATGCACTTAGGTAGAGAAGATAGTCAAGAATTGACCCCGATGCCTTCCAACACTAAGCACCATTCAAAGAGTCGATGGGGTGCCAGAAATCAGGGAGCCAAGCATTTTGAAGAGGATGGATGGATCAAAGGTATCTCTCCAATGGATTAATGGTATTTTAAGAAGTTGGGCTAGTTGGTATGAAGAGGTGACCACTCGCTTGGGAAACATGATCTTGTTGGTAATCTTGACAAGAGTGATTTCAGTGGAGTTGTAGAGATGAAATTTTGAACTCCAATGGGTTGAAGAGAGAATCAGTTCAGTTCAGTTGCTCAGTCATGTCTGATTAATTGAGGCCCCATGGACTGCAGCATCTTAACCATTTTTAAGTAGAGTTCAGTGATATTATATAATCAATCAATATTATATAATCTATCTCCCCTGTCCTAACTCCCAGAGCCTACTCAACATGGACTGCAGCATTCTAGGTTTCCCTTCCCAACTCCCAGAGCCTACTCAAACTCATGTCCATCAGGTGAGTGATGCCATCCAATCATCTTCTATTGCCCCCTCCTCCTCCTGCCCTCAGTCTTTCCCAGCATCAGAGTGTTTTCCAATGAGTCAGTTCTTCACATTGGGTGATCAAAGTATGGAGCTTCAGCTTCAACATCAGTCCTTCCAATGAACACTCAGGACTGATTCCCTTTAGGATTGACTGGTTTGATCTCCTTGCAGTCCAAGGGACTCTCAAAAGTCTTCTCCAACATCACAGTTCAAAAGCATCAATCCTTCAGCTCAGCCTTCTTTATGGTCCAGCTCTCACATCCATATATGACTACTGGGAAAACCATAGCTTTGACTAAAATGACCTTTGTTGGCAAAGTAATGTCTCTGCTTTTTAATATGCTCTCTGGGTTGGTCATAGCTTTTCTTTCAAGGAGCAAGGGTCTTTTCACTTCATGGCTCCAGTCACCATCTGCAGTGATTTTGGAGCCCAAGAAAATAAAGTCTGTCACTGTTTCCATTGCATCCCCATCTATTTGCCATGAAGTGATGGGACCAGATGCCATGATCTTAGTTTTTTTAATGTTGAGTTTTAAGCCAGCTTTTTCACTCTCCTCTTTCACTTTCATCAAGAGGCCTTTAGTGACTCTTTGCTTTTTCTGCCATAAGGGTGGTGTCATCTGCATAACTGAAGTTATTGATATTTCTCCCAGCAATCTTGATTCCAACTTGTGCTTCATCCAGCCCAGCATTTCACATGATGTAAGAGAGATTCGCATGAAGAGAGAATAGGAGGTAAGAAAGTAGTAATGGCAGTTATGGATAACCGCTTTGATAAACCTTGCTGCAATGAGGACAGGGCATCCAGAGAGTAAGTGAGAGGAAATAATGAGTTAAGAAAAGTTAACTTAAAAAAAAAAGTTGGGACCATAAAGTAGGTTTAAAACAGTGCAATAGAAATGGAGATACCAGAACATTATCAGGGATCTAGACAGAGGGCAGGCGAAAGCCAGGAAACAGTCCTGGTATAACACCAGGGCTTTCCATGGAGGTCTTGGTCTCCCCCATGGAGAAAGAGGTGCCCTGCAGGAATCTGAGTGAGCTGGACACCTGCCTTAGCACACTCTCTTCTGTTCTTACCTAGGAACCTGAAGAGAAGGAGGAGGGGAGGTGGAGAGAAGCAGAGATCAAAGAGCGAGGAAAAGAGCAATTTGAAAGGACGAAGAAGAAAGACAAGTGACAGCATGAGTTCTGAATCTGTCAGGGCAGAAACCAATCTGTGAGGAGAAAATCTTATTAGACACTCATTTTTCTATCTTCTGGTAAGTTTATCTAGTCAATAAATTTAGTTTTCTATTAAATTAATAGATCATTAAAACTTTTTTTTTAAGCAAATTCCTAGGCTTGGAGAAATCTGTGTACTGTGCTCGGATCTTGTCTCATCCATCTTATTTTCACTCTTCTTTCCTGTTTCTCTCCTCACTTGCATGTGTCAATGAGCCCATACACAAAATGAAGTTGGATTAAACAAGGACCCCCAATAATATTCTCCATTGTGAAGTTTTATTTCTATGTCTCAGATGATGTGGAAAGAAGCAGCCACTCATGAAATAGGATGTGAACATTCCAACAGCACCCCAAAAGTTGCCTTCACTCTAATTTTGTCTTCTACCCAGTCCCTTTGGATTAAGCTATGAAAGACAATCATCACAATGTGAACTGGGGGTTCACAATGGTTGACTCCTGTATACTTAATGTATGTCATTCTATCTCATCTGAGATACATATTATTACAGGTTTCTTCCCATATCTAAAAGCAGAGCATTCCTATGAAATCTTTTGTAAGCCAAAATGGTATAAAATGAAAAAGCAATTTTTGCTTTTCACCTTTTATTGTAAAAGCAAAAATCCTCTTCAGAAGTCTTTTGATTAGTGAAGATAGGTACTAATGTAGATCTTTTATAAAAGTGAAGTGGTATAAAGCAAACTTTCAAAAACGTGGAGGATACCTGTATTTCCATTTTCATGGTGAAAAAGCAAAGATCACAGAAGTTAATGTCTTGCCTAAGATAGCATAGGAGGCAATCTTGGTTCTGCCTGATCCTAAAATCAGAATCTAACCACCAGATTTCCCAACTGCCACTTCTTAATGCTCTATCCCACTTTACCAGCTTCCACCCAGGACACTAGAAATGCAGGGTCATTGAGCTTTGAAAAGAAGAGTGAAAACCATGCCCTAAGCAAACTAGAGCAAGGGGAAGTTACTACCAAAGCTAGGAGAAATGCTGTGGAGGCAGAGAGGCTCTAGCAACAGGACAACAGTTCTCTCCAGATCCGCCCTCCCCAACACATGCTTTGTGACTGCAAGCATGTCCCTTCATATCTCTGAGTCCCAGAGAGGTGAAATAACCCTTGACCACTTTATTTGCTGGTCTACGTTACCAAGTTATTTTCCTTTTGATCTGAAGGCAATGGCAACCCACTCCAGTATTCTTGTCTGGAGAATCCCAGGGACAGAGGAGCCTAGTGGGCTGCCGTCTATGGGGTCGCACAGAGTCGAACACAACTGACACGACTTAGCAGCAGCAGCAGACAGTGTTGTCACAGGGTGAGAAGAGATAATCTGGGATCAAACGTACTGCCGGTGAAACATCGTCAGCCTCACTGCACCAGGTGAAGGTTCTTTGTGGCTGCTGACAACCTCTCTGCTGTCACTGTGGCCTCAAGTCCACTTTTTAAATTGTTGGCCTGCATCACAAAGCCACAGAATTCAACCAAGACCTTAAGACAGCCATCCTTGAAAGAAAAAAAAAACAACTCTGTCTTCTTCCAGAAACCCCTCACAAGGGTAAGACTACATCTGCCCTTGTCCCTTATTTAGAGAGGAAGCCACATACTAGATTATGTCAGCCTTCTCATCTCCCTTTGCAGATGCTGAGTTGAGGTTAGGCTGGGGTCATTGACGCATCTTTCTTATTTTAAATGCAAAACAAAAGAGACATTGTTTGTCTTGAATGCAAAATAAAGGCCCAGTGCATTTTTCAAGCTGCTAATGTACTATTGGTCTAGCATTCGTCTCTGTGGCAAACATACAACAAGCCAAAACCTAGCAGGTTTGAGGCGATTGTTTCCCTGTGAATGTAATCAAACAACCTCTAAGGAGGCATTTTCTAATTTGCTTTTGCATCAAATCCTTCAATTTATATAAATAGTGCTGAAAATGAAACCCTTGTGTCCTTGTAATATTGCATCTGATTTCTGGAAACTGAACTTCCCCAGATTCCAAAAAATTAGCAATAACTGAACATCAAATGAGTAGTATCTAGAGTGTTGCTCTTCATCATCTTTGCAGCTGCGGGGATAGCAGTGATCTTTAAAGCAGCCTGTCAACTGAAGCTTTGCACTTGTATAGGATCAAATCATAAATATCTGCTGGCAAGTCCATGGCTCAAGGACCTGTACCCAGTCTTCTAAATGTGAAGCTAATTTCCTTTCCATAATATACTTGTCTTTCTTTCATTATTCTAATGATACAATAATCTCTCTTTCTCCAAATGAAAATTTTTCTTCAGATGATTAGACTAATTCTATAGGGGAAAAAAAGGTAATTTTCTAGTAAGCTCTGATGTCTTATTTTTTACTCAATGAAATGATCACTCCGTTCCCCATCCACCCTCTTTATTATATATAAAGACAGTAGAAATTTGCTTCCTATCAAGAGGCAGGTCTTCTCTGTGTTCAGGAGCTGATACTGTGGTCCCATAGGCTTCTTTTTAGTGGGTGCCCAGGGACAACTCACTGGTAATACTGGTGGGAGAGAAAAAAGGTGTGGACCTCCAGGGACTTCCAGTCATTCTCCTTCCAGCCCTTAAAGCCAGGCAGTAGCTGAGTAGTAACCGACTATACCATTCGACTCCACAAGTGTTTCCTAAGAAAGGAATTGGCCTGTTAATGCTGAACTCAACTGTTCTGTGCTTAGTCTCCCAATCATGTCTGACTCTTTTTGACCCCATGCACTGTAGCCCACCAGGCTCCTCTGTCCATGGGGATTCTCTAGGCAAGAAAACTGGAGTGAGTTGCCATATCCTCCTCCAGGGGATCTTCCTGACCCAGGGATTGAACCCACACAGAAGGCAGATTCTTTACTGTCTGAGCCACCAGGGGAGCCCTATAATGGGAGTACAACTAAGAAGCAAAGAAGAATAAAGGAACCAAAACCCACATTGACCTGGGTTTTGATTTTGGCTCCACCTCCTAATAGCTGTGGATCTTAGACAAGTGGATTAATGCCTGTAAACTTCCTTTTCTGCCAAGTGAGTAACATCCTTGTGCTTTCATCGGAGGTAAGGTAATTTTGTCTCTTTGAAAATGAAATGAAAAAAATCCTAATTGCAACATACAGAATTTCCAGAGTATTCCAACTTGGGGTCATCATGGTGATTTGAATTAGCATGGAGACTCCAGATGAAGGTGCTCAATAAACTCTTGTTAGTGAATGACACTGCCCTCTCCATTATCTCAGATAATGATGATTAGAATACCTTACAAAGTAAGTATAATATCCATTCACTATAATTACCCAAGACACTAATATATTTGCTTTCTGCATCTGCTTTTGAAAGAAATACAAAAAAAAAAAAGCTCAAAACTTATATTTAGCCTTTTTAGAACAAATAATCTTCCACAGATTAGCCTGTGCTCCAATAATATTCAATCAAATCTATTACATCTTTCTCATCTCAGTCCTTGGGAGATAATATTCAGGATGAATATTCAGGATGAATAGTCCTTCCTGATCCTTCAATGTGAAAAAAGACTCCACCATGGCCACTAAACTGTCCTTGCTAAGGCAAGAAAATGGACTCCTCTGTTTTCATAGAATTTAGGAGCTAGAAGTGACCTTAAAGGTCACCAAATCCAATCTCTTCTTTCACAGATGGAAAAATTGAAACTTGGAGAGAAGGAAAGACTTGTTCAAAGTAAAAAAGCTAACAAACAGAGCTAGACTTAAATCCAGAATACCTGACCTTTGCCCACCTCCTGTGTGCTAGAAAGACCATTAATAAAATGAAAGCCAACTTAATAAACCAAAACTAGAGTGGATTATATTGATAGGAAGAGATCCTTAGGTCAGAATCTCCATTCCTCATATACTTGGATAATCAAAATTTAACTACTTACTACCCCACTTCCCTGGTGGCTCAGATGGTAAAGAACCTGTCTGTAATGTGGGCAACCTGGGTTCTATTCCTGGGTTGGGAAGATCCCTGGAGGAGGGCATGGCAACCCACTCCAGTATTCTTGCCTGGAGAATCTCACAGACAGAGGAGACTGGCAGGCAGGCTATAGTCCATGGGGTTGCAAAGAGCTGGACATGACTGAGCAACTAAGCACAGCACAGCACTCCACTTTTTTTATTTAATGAGCAGTTTCCTTCTTCATCTATGTCTTCAAGAAGTCATCCCAAGCCTTCCTTCCCTTCAGAACAGTCTGTTTCTAATATTGACTTCACCTCTACATTGGTCATAATTTACAAAACATACTTTCATTATCTCACTCAGAAGCAAGTTCATTCACCCTAAACCAGTGGTCCCCAATCTTTTTGGCAGCAGGGACTGGTTTCGTGGAAGACAATTTTTCCACACACCAGGGTGGAAGGAGTGGGTGGATTTGGGATGATTCAAATACATTACATTTATTGTGCCCTTTATCTCTGTTACTATCACATTGTGACATATAATGAAATAATTATACAACTCCTTGTAATGCAGAATCAGTCAGAGCTCTGAGCTTGTTTTCCTGCAAATAAATGATCCCATCTGGGGATGATGGGAGAGAAATGGGGAGGGGCTGTAAGTACAGATGAAGCTCATAGGCTTGCCCACTGCTCACCTCCTGTGTTGCTTCCCAGTTCCTAACAGAGAACACTTGCCCTGAACAATTGACAGTCTTCATTATCTGGTAATGCAGCCTGGGTAAATCATAGGACTCTGTGAGATGGAAACTCTCTTTGGGCTAGGAATCTCTCTTCTCATATTCTCCAAAGTAGAGATTTCAAAATAGTTTTATAGACTGGCTGCATCAGCATTACTTGCAGAGTCTTTCAAAAATGTCTGTTCCTGGGCTCCACTCATAAAATTCCTAATTCAGTAGGTCTAAAGTGAACATTTCTACAAAGCTCCTCATGTGACCCTAAGGATTAACCAAGTTTTGCAGCACTCCACACCAGGCTAATACCCCACACAGCCTCAATAAATACCTGCTAAATGACCTTTGAAGGAGAGATTCAAGTCCTTTTCATAAAACCAACAATTTCTTAGATATATAGGAGATTTTGGGGTGTATAACTGTTCAGTTCTAAAGACTGCAGGGCATTCTCTTGTCATTTTCTTATTCAAAATTGTAATGGAATTAATCTCGTTTTAGGGATAATTTGTTATACACCGTGCAGGTGGATGACTAGAAGATATTTAATCATTAATAATCCAAACAGAACTTAGCTCCAGTGTGATATAAAGGTATTAAAAATTACCTTTGGATCATTTGACAAATAATGTCAAAGAAAGAGGGAGAAAGAAGATGAAAGCCTGGGAAAGGGGGAGATTCCTTTGCCAAAACCAAAATAAATTGCACCTACTTTATTATGACAACTTCTCTGCCTGAGAGAGTTGAAAGCAAGATCATAAATAAAGATGCTTATGGCCAGAGGCCCAGTATCTGCCTGGAAGCCAATGGCCAATGCTTAGCTATGCCTTCCTTTGTCCATGCCAAAGCTTCAGACACATTACTGATACTGGAGCCATCAAGGTGACCCAGGCTAGGTTTGAGCTGTCCAGATGTTGGGTGTGGTCATCTATTTTAATAAGTTTTACTAGCAATGAGCAGATGGCTTGAAGGGTGGAGGACAGTTAATGGAAAGATACATGATTCTCGTAGCAGGGTGAACAAGAAATTATATGAAGGTCCTGGAAAGGACCCCCAGTTTCAAGTTCTGAGCCTTAAACCCAGTCAGATATTTGGGACAGGGTAGGGACAAGGGTCTTCTGTCTGCATCTGTGGGAGAACCAGCCTGTCAACCAAAAGAGACACCAGGAGGTCAAATACAGAGACAAGTTAGTATTCTATCCATGCATATGGAAAAGGGCTGTCGCAACTTGACTGATGATCAAGACAACTTCTGAGATACATATTTTTTTAAAACCTGCTGGCCTTTTCTTGTCTCTAAAATAACAATATCACAAGAAGAGATGAGCCAACTGGCGCACGTCCATCAGCAAGTGGTCCCAGTGAGAACTGCCTGTGCTCTGCCCCTGGACAATGTGACACTCTGCTCCCCAAACTGCCTGTTCAGCAAACCTCCCAACATCTGCACGTCAGCACCTCAATACAGCAAAGTCATCTTCAAAGCAGAGAGAAGCTCAAGGAATTTGGAAAGAAAGGCATGTGGGAACGTAGAGACGGTGAACTCAGAGGACTGATATCATCTTGTGTGTGTGCCTTTTCATACACAGTCAGGAATAAATGAAATAGTGGAAAGCAAAGAGCAACACTTGCCATGTTTGTCCAGCTGGATACATGTGAGATAACTCAAATAAGGACTCCCAAATTTTTCTGAGATCCCCCAAATCTTAGAACATCCGAGTAGGCATGCTTTTAGAGATCTCGTAGGTCAGTCCTCTCAGTTGACCCATGGGGAGAGTGTGGCCAAAGAAGTTGGGTGGTTAGGTGAATAACTAACTAGAGTCAAAGCTCCTTTGAGAATCCCAATTTTGTGTAATTGTCTATGCTCTTTCACTCATACCATGAAAAAGAAAAACATGATGGATAGCTGGATGGATGAGTGGATGAATAAAGAGATGGATAAATGGATGGGTCCCTGGCAAGTGGAGCATTTGCAATAACACAAAGCCACTATGAAAGCTTAGATCAGCAGTTTCTTCTTTCACTTGCTTCTTCATCTCATTTAATTGCCTTAATTCTCCCATAATTAAAGCAATGAAATTCAAAGGTTGGAGGCCCCTAGAACCAGCTTTAAAGTTATTCTCTTTAATATATATCCTCACCCCTTTGCTGAGTTTATATAGTCTCATCTAAATGATGACAATCCCCAGATTTGTATTTCCAACATGGACCTTATCCTGAACTTTAGTCTTATCCATCTAACTGTCTCTGCCGCATCTCCCCTTGTATGTATAAAAGATCCGTCAAACTTAACATGATCCAATTGGACTCCTGATCTCCAATCCCCCATGCCCAATCCTCCCACAAGCTTCCCCATATCCATTAATGCCTACTCCCTCCTTCTGATGGCTTTAGCCAAGATACCAGGAGTCATTTTTAACTCTGTTCTTCCTGTCACTTCCTACATCCAACCCACCAGCAAATCTTGCTGGTTCTACCTCATCAAAACAACCAGATCTTATACTCCCTACCACTTACTCTAATTCAAATCTTGGCCCAACCTAATATGACCCCTCAGCTCTCCTTGATTCCAGTTTGCTCCCTTTCAGGGTATTTTCAACAGAGCATCAGAGAGACCCTGTTAAGAAGGAAGAGAGATCACATCACTCTTCTGTTCAAAACTCTCTGAGAGTTTCCCATCTCACTCAGCATGAAAGCATAATTCCTCCAAATGAACCACAAAGCCCCACACAATCCCAACACTCTTACTTTCTCCCTCCATCCCAGTCATACTAGGACACTCATGAACACTGAAGCCTGCTCAAATCTCACAGCCTTTGCCCGTCTTGCTGACTTTGCCTGGGCTCCTCTTTCCCCAAATTTTTATCTGGAGCACCCTTTCATCCTCTACATGTCTTTATTCAAATGTCACCTTCTCTGTGAGGCAATTTCAGGCTGTAATGTTTACAATTACTCCCTCCATACTCAAAACTTCCTATTCCCTTCCCTCCTTTATTTTTCTTCAATGCACTATTGCTTCACAAGCAGTCCATATCCTGCCAAGAAGTAGAAGAAAGTTGAATCATTCCCTAAAAGAGCCACTTCATCACCCTTCCTCTTCTGCTTCCTTTTCACGGAAACTATACAAAGTTACGAGGCTTGACTCTTTCTACATTTCCCTGGAAATCAGGCACTAAATCAGAGCAACTGGCTGAAATTAAAGATATTGATTCGCTTAAATGGAGCACATTTTCCAACACCTTGTTTAAAGGAGAAAAATTCTTGCTGCTGTCAAGCCACTACAACTTTGAAACAAATGCCAGGAGAACATTGTCTTTCTTTTCACTTTCCCTGCCCCCTATAGTATTTTAATTCAACCTTTGTTACTTAAAATCGGGGCGGGGGGGAATCCAATAAAAGTATCAACAGGGCTTGGGATAAAAACTGTGTTGGCAAAAACTGAGATTCTTCCTGGGTAGCAAGAATTTAAAGACAAGGTTCTGATGATATCGCAGTCTCCCAGATTCATCCATTCAAGGACTCTTTTGGTTATTTATTGTCGAAATGACTCAGCAATCATACAGTCATAATTGCTGTAGGAAAATAGGCTGATCAATCACTCGTGTTTCATCATTATCATCCAGGCTCCTTTTTCTGTTTCCTGCACTCACCACTTTTCCATTCATTAAGGAACATAATGCTTCATGAATACTTGTCTCCAGAAATATTCATCATATTTTAGGTGACTGGCCATACCCTTCTTCTTCCTGACACCTGTGTGTTTGGGCTTCCCAGGTGGCTCAGTGGTTAAGAATCCACCTATCAATGCAGGAGACAAGGGTTTGATCCCTGGGTTGGGAAGACTCCCTGAAGGAGGAAATGGCAACCCACTCCATTTTTGTTGCCTGGAAAATTCCATGGACAGAGGAGCTGGCAGGCTACAGTTCATAGGGTAGCAAAGAGTGGGACATGACTGGGCAACTGAGCATGCACACACCTGTATATTTAACCATTTATCTCCCCAAGCCCTAACTCCCTTGGAGAATGCTAATCGTTGTAACAATTTATTGTTTATTGAGGCCTCAGTATGTTGTAGAGGGAGAACTATCTACCTGGTCTCTTTGCTTCTAAACGTGCTTCCTTAAGTCAACTAAAAATTTGACTTTTCAAATCCCTTTTTCAAAAGTAAGTCAAAGGTTGTCATTCTTCCTGACAAGAACCCTGGAATGGATTCCAATGGAGATTTGAACTAAATCCAAATTCTGTTCTTTAGGTCCTACATGATCTGTTCACTACTTCCCTCTAATCCTCCTGTCTCACCTCTTTTTCCTCATATATTTCACTCCAGCCACACTGCATTTTTCTCTGTTCTTCTACAAGCCAAACTTATTTCTGCTTTGAGTTCTTTGCACATTTTGTTACCTTTCTCTAACCAGCTACTCTCTGAGATGCCTGTGTGATTGATTCCTGCAAACAACACAGGTCCCAGGTCCCTTATCTTCTCTTCAGAGGCCCACTCCTGGGAGTTACCCTCCATTGTATTACCTTTTGTAGAACTTACTACAGGCAAGAATTCTATTTATTGATTTGCTGACTTGCTATGATCTGACTTTTCAAGGAGAATCTAAGTTCCACTAGAGCAGGGACATTACCTGCCTTGCTCTTTGCTGCATCCCTGGTACCTAAGACAGTTCTCAGCATGGAAGAGAAGCTCAATACAAATTTCTAGAATAAAAGAATGAATACATGATCTCACAATAGCCCATTTCAGACAATACAGTGGAGGCTTACCAAAGTTAAATTATTTTCTCAAGACTGAGGTCAGAGGCAGCAATCAAACTCAAGTCTCCAAAACCACAGTTATTAATAGGTTAGGGCTCTGTTGGATGTTTTATTTCATTTTATTTTTTTTTCCTTTTCTCTGATGTTTAAAGAGATGCTCCCATGTTGACCCACCTCATCCAGATCCAGACCATGGAAGTAAGGAATCTCAGGTTTGGATGGATTGAGAGAGCACAAACATCAGTCCCCACTTAGGAGCTGAGTCTTTTCCCGAGCATCGTGCTGTCTAAACACACACAATCTCAAAGCAGACAGGCTTGTGTTAGACCCAGTCCCAGTGAAGTCATCTTTGACAGTGTCCTCTCCAGACCTCTTCCCCTTATTCTTATTCTTATTCTCAAAATGGGAACATTCCTCTTGAAGTGAAATGAAAGTGAAAGTCACTCAGTCATATATTACCCTTTGCAACCCCATGGACTATACAATCCATGGAATTCTCTAGGCCAGAATACTGGAGTGCGTAGCCTTTCCCTTCTCCAGGGGATCTTCCCAACCCAGGGATTGAACCCAGGTCTCCCACATTGCAGGAAATGAAAAAACTCTCACATTGCTTTTGAGATGAAATAAGATAGCATACAGAAAGCATTTAGTACTAGGCCTGGAACATGATAAATATGCAATAAATGTTTTCTATTTGTAATGATGTTCTTGGTGGCAACTGAATATATGGTATGGAGGTGTGGGAGTGGGCAGGAGAACTGATTCTGGTGATCTGTATATCTAGGTTGAAATCCTGCAGGTTGGTGGCTTTGGGTAAATTTTGTAAATTAGAAAACCCTGATTTCTTTTTAAATTGGAGGCTAATTACTTTACAATTTTGCAGTGATTCTGCCATACTTGACATGAATCAGCCTTGGGTGTACATGTGTTCCCCATCCTGAACCCCCCTTCCACCACCTTCCCCATCCCATCCCTATGGGTCATCCCAGTGCACCAGCCCTGAGCACCCTGTCTCATGCATCAAACCTGGACTGATGATCTGTTTCACAAATGATAATATACATGTTTCAATGCTATTCTCTCAAATCACCCCATCCTTGCCTTCTCCCACAGAATCCAAAAGACTGTTCCTTTTCTCTGTGTCTCTTTTGCTGTTTCACATATAGGGTTATCATTACCATCTTTCTAAATTCTGTATATATGCATTAGTATACTGTATTGGTGTTTTTCTTTCTGGCTTACTTCACTCTGTATAATAAGCTCCAGTTTCATCACCTCATTGGAACTGATTCAAATGTATTTTTTTCAGTGGCTGAGTAACAGTCCATTGTGTATATGTACCACAGCTTTCTTATCCATTCATCTGCTAATGGACATCTAGGTTGCTTCCATGTCCTGGCTATTATAAACAGTGCTGTGATGGACATTGGGGTACATGTCTCTTTCAGTTCTGGTTTCCTCAGTGTGTATGCCCAGCAGTGTGATTGCTGGGTCATATGGCAGTTCTGTTTCCAGTTTTTTAAGGAATCTCCACACTGTTCTCCATAGTGGCTGTACTAGTTTGCATTCCCACCAACAGTGTAAGAGAGTTCCCTTTTCTCCACATCCTCTCCAGCATTTATTGCTTGTAGACTATTGCAATAAGGGATAATAAGAATACATGATTTATTGGATTTGCAGAATAAAGGATCACACTTAAAGTACCAAGTCCAAATAGCTGCCCACATACTAAGTGAGCAAAAACTAAGTGCTATTAGCATCGGCCCATCAAGTGAAGCTACATTGTGGCAGGGTAGGGGGAGGAAGGAGGTGATCTCTCTACTTCTTCCAAGCCTTGACTCCATGATCCTAGGATTTCTCCAGTCCAGCCAACCCCCTCCGTCTCTGCTCCAGGCTAAGACACCAGCCACTCGTCTCCAGCTCTGTCATCACCAGTCCTCCCTTTTCAAGAGGCTAGGCCAGTCACCTTCTCCCAAGATCCCAATACCTTCCTCTGAAACTCCCCCAAAACACAGAGGAATGGTACAATCACAACTGCACTCAAAATCCTACTTAGCTTTCAGAGGAAGAAAAAAAGTTTCAGGCGTTGACATGGAAGTCGCTCTGGATCAAACTGTGGTGGTCTGTCATGGCTCTTGCACATCACCCCTGGGGCCCTGCCTGCAGAAAACACACTGTTTCATTTTTCTCTTTCTCACTATCAGTTGGACAAACTTTGAAGACCTTTTTAAGACATTCGGGATATTGTTTCCCGGCATATGTGGGCAGCGTTACTACTGCCACCCCCTCAGGACTACTTAACAACATCAGCAAAGCAATTAAGCCCAGTTTTCAGGAAAATGCCAGCGGCTCTGCAGTGTCTGGATGGGAGTCTCAGCCCAATTATTTCCAGCTAGTTGTGAACTGCGGAGAAGTGGACTTTACTTCATTAGAACTTCAGCTCCCACTGATTAAAAGTCGACTGTGCTGGAGACAGTAAGGAAAAATGAAACAATTAAACTTGTCATCAATAAAATTGCTGTGTATTCCTCAACACAGGGTTTTACTTCTCTCCAGAGGAGTGATTAAAATGAACTGATTGAACTATAATTTGATTGACTGGAGAGCCTCCATCCACTGCGCTGAAACTGAACTTTCACTCCCTGCTCCTCTTAGCCTGGGACATAAAACCTTCCTGCCTTCCTGCCAGAGCCCAGTGGCAGACACTCTGAATCCATCAGGTGGTGCTGGCCCCACCCAGTGATCTGCTGAGTGGCCATGGTAGGCAGAAGAATGCACCTCCAAATACCCCCATGCCCTAATCCTGAAGCCTGTGAATATGTTACCTTTGGGGACTTAGTAGATAGGATTAAAGTTAAGGGCCTTGAAAGTGGAGATTAGCCCAGATTATCCAGGGGGAGCCAATCTGTTCACCTGAATTCTTAAAAGCAGAGAACCTTTTCTGACCAAGTCAGATGAAGTGATGTGATGAAAAGAGTCAGAAATATGCAGCACTGCAGATTTTGGAGGTGGAAGAAGGGGCTACAAGCCAAGGAATGTGGGTGGCCTCTAGGTGATGGAAAAAGCAAGGAAATGGATTTTTACTGGAGCCTGCAGAAGGGAATGCAGCCTGATACCCTCTTGCATTTAGCATGGTGAGACTCTCGTCGAACTTTAGTTAGCCCCTAGAACTGAAACATAATATGTTTGATAACACGTTTTTTAAGCCACTGAATTTGTGGCAATTTGTTGCAGTGTGTGTGTGCATATGTGTTCAGCTGTGTTCAACTCTGTGTGACCCCATGGTCTGTAGCCCACTAGGCTCCTCTGTCCATGGGATTCTCCAGGCAAGAATACTGGAGTGGGTTGCCATGCCCTTCTCCAAGGGATCTTCCCGACCCAGGGATCAAATCCAAGTCTCTTGAATTGGCAGGCAGATTCTTTACCACTGAGCCACCTGAGAAGCCCAATTGTTGCAGCAGCAACAGAAAAAAACACAGGGATCTGGGTAAGACTGGGCAAGAGGGACAGGCACTGGATACTCACCCTCACCATTCAGAGGCTGTAGACTGAAGTTGGATGCCGGGAGGAAACCAGATGTTTACCGTGATGCTGTCTGGTGTGTGTATGATGCAAGGACTTGGGAGGAGAGCAGATGGAGAGGAAAGGCCTCACGCCCTGAACATGCTGTGCAGCCTCTTCAAAGCCACTGACCTACACAGTTTGCAAAGTTGTAGATAACCCCACATCCAAGGTAAGCCAATCCCAAGTAAGAAAGGAGGCACTGAGAGAGGGCATAAGAGGGCAGACAGACTGAAACCACAATCATGGGCAACTAGCCAATCTGATCACACGGACCACAGCCTTGTCTGACTTAATGAAACTCAGCCATGCCATATGGGGCCACCCAAGACGGACGGGTCATGGTGGAGAAGTCTGACAGAATGTGGTCCACTGGAGAAGGGAATAGCAAACCACTTCAGTATTCTTGCCTTGAGAACCCCAGGAACAGTATGAAAAGGCAAAAAGATAGGACACTGACAGATGAACTCCCCAGGTCAGTAGGTGCTCAATATGCTATGAAAGATCAGTGGAGAAATAACTCCAGAAAGAATGAAGGGATGGAGCCAAAGCAAAAACAACACCCTGTTGTTGATGGGAATGGTGCTAGAAGCAAGGTCCAATGCTGTAAAGAGCAATATAGGAACCTGGAATGTAAGGTCCATGAATCAAAGCAAATTGGAAGTGGTCAAACAGGAGATGGCAAGAGTGAACATCGACATTCTAGGAATCATCAAACTAAGACTGGGATGGGTGAATTTAACTCAGATGACCATTATATCTACTACTGTTTGCAGGAATCCCTTAGAAGAAATGGAGTATCCATCATAGTCAACAAAAGAGTCCAAAATGCAGTACTTGGATGCAATCTCAAAAATGACATAATGATCTCTTTTCGTTTCCAAGGCAAACCATTCAATATCACAGTAATCCAAGTCTCTGCCCTGACCAGTAATGCTGAAAAAGCTGACGTTGAACAGTTCTATGAAGGCCTACAAGATCCTCTAGAACTAACACCCCCAAAAGATGTCCTTTTCATTATAGGGGACTGGAATGCAAAAGTCGGAAGTCAAGAAACACCTAGAGTAACAGGCAAATTTGGCTTTGGAGTACAGAATGAAGCAAGGCAAAGGCTAATAGAGTTTTTCCAAGAGAATGCACTGGACATAGCAAACCCCCTCTTCCAACAACACAAGAGAAGACTCTACACATGGACATTACCAGATGGGCAACACCGAAATTAGATTGATTGTATTCTTTGCAGCCAAAGATGGAGAAGCTCTATACAGTCAGCAAAAACAAGACCAGGAGCTGACTGTGGCTCAGATTATGGACTCCTTATTGCCAAATTCAGATTGAAATTGAAGAAAATGGGGACAACCACTAGACCATTCAGGGATGACCTAAATCAAATGACTATACAGTGGAAGTGAGAAATAGATTTAAGGGACTAGATCTGATAGACAGAGTGCCTGATGAACTATGGAGAGAGGTTCATGACATTGTACAGGAGACAGGAATCAAGACCATCCCTCCAAAAAAGAAATGCTAAAAAGCAAAATGGCTGTCTGAGGAGGCCTTACAAACAGCTGTGAAAGGAAGAGAAGTGAAAATCAAAGAAGAAAAGGAAAGATATATCCATCTGAATGCAGAGTTCCAAAGAATAGCAAGGAGAGATAAGAAAGCCTTTCTTAGTGATCAAGGCAAAGAAATAGAGGAAAACAATAGAATGGGAAAGACTAGAGATCTCTTCAAGAAAATTAGAGATACCAAGGGAAAATTTCATGCAAAGATGGGTTCAGTAAAGAACAGAAATGGTATGGACCTAACAGAAGTAGAAGATATTACTAAGAGATGGCAAGAATACACAGAAGAACTATACAAAAAAGATCTTCACAACTCAGATAACCACGATGGTGTGATCACTCATCTAGAGTCAGACATCCTGGAATGTGAAGTCAAGTGGGCCTTAGAAAGCATCACTACGAACAAAGCTAGTGGAGGTGATGGAATTCCAGTTAAGCTATTTCAAATCCTGAAAGATGATGCTGTGAAAGTGCTGCTGTACTCAATATGTCAGCAAATTTGGAAAACTCAGCAGTGGCCACAGACTGGTAAAGGTCAGTTTTTATTCTGATCCCAAAGAAAGGCAATGCCAAAGAATGTTCATACTACTGCACAATTACACTCATATCACACACTAGTAAAGTAATGCTCAAAATTCTCCAAGCCAGGCTTCAGCAATACATGAACCATGAACTTCTAGATGTTCAAGCTGGTTTCAGAAAAGGCAGAAGAACCAGAGATCTAATTGCCGACATCTGCTGGATCATCAAAGAAGCAAGAGATTTCCAGAAAAACATCTATTTCTGCTTTATTGACTATGCCAAAGACTTAGACAGTATGGATCACAATAAACTGTGGAAAATTCTGAAAGAGATGGTAATACCAGACCACCTGATCTGCTCTTGAGAAACCTGTGTGCAGGTCAGGAAGCAACAGTTAGAACTGGACATGGAACAACAGACTGGTTCCAAATAGGAAAAGGAGTACGTCAAGGCTGTATATTGTCACCCTGCTTATTTAACTTATATGCAGAGTACATCACAAGAAACAATGGGCTGGAGGAAGCACAAGCTGGAATCAAGATTGCTGGGAGAAATATCAATAACTTCAGATATGCAGATGACACACAACCCTTATGGCAGAAAGTGAAGAAGAACTAAAGAGCTTCTTGTTGAAAGTGAAAGAGCAGAGTGAAAAAGTTGGCTTAAAGCTCAACATTCAGAAAACTAAGATCATGACATCTGGTCCCATCACTTCATGGCAAATAGATGGGGAAACAGTGGAAACAGTGGCTGACTTTATTTTTCTGGGCTCCAAATTAACTGCAGATGGTGACTGCAGCCATGAAATTAAAAGACACTTACTCCTTGGAAGGAAAGTTATGACCAACCTAGACAGCATATTAAAAAGCAAAGACATTACTTTGCCAACAAAGGTCTGTCTAGTCAAGGCTGTGGTTTTTCCAGTGATCATGTATGGATGTGAGAGTTGGACTATAAAGAAAGCTGAGGGCTGAAGAATTGATGCTTTGGAACTGTGGTGTTGGAGAAGACTCTTGAGAGTCCCTTGGACTGCAAGGAGATCCAACCAGTCCATCCTAAAGGAGATCAGTCCTGGGTGTTCATTGAAAAGACTGATGTTGAAGCTGAAACTCCAGTACCTTGGCCACATCATGTGAAGCGCTGACTCACTGGAAAAGACCCTGATGCTGGGAAAGATTGAGGGCAGGAGGAGAAGGGGACGACAGAGGATGAGATGGTTGGATGGCATCACTGACTCAATGGACATGGGTTTGGGTGGACTCTGGGAGTTAGTGATGGGCAGGGAGGCCTGGCGTGCTGTGGTTCATGGGTCCCAAAAAATCAGACACAACTGAGTGACTACAATGAAACTGAGTTTCACAATTTAGCAAAGAACCTGGACAGAGTAGGTGCTAAAGAAGTGCTGAGTCATTTAAGTTTGAATGGAAATGTGCCAAATGAATGAATCAATCAAAAAATAAATATGAATCGAATGAATATTGATTGTGAGTAAATAGGTCATGGGACTCCCCTGGTGGCTCAGATGGTAAAGAATCTGCCTGCAATGCAAGATACCCAGGTTCAATCTCTGAGTTGGGAGCATCCCCTGTAAAAGGGAATGGCTACCCACTCCATTTAGAACTGTGGTGTTGGAGAAGACTCTTGAGAGTCCCTCGGACAGCAAGGAGATCAAGCCAGTCAGTCCTAAAGGAAATAAGTCCTGAAAGTTATTTGGAAGGACTAATTCTGAAGCTGAAGCTCCAATACTTTGGCCACCTGATGAGAAGAACTAACTCTGTGAAAAAGATCCTGACGTTGGGAAAGATTGAAGGCAAGAGGAGAAGGGAACAACAGAAGATGAGATGATTGGATGGCATCACAGACTTGATGGACGTGAGTTTGAGCAAGCTCCAGGAGTTGGTGATGGACAGGGAAGCCTGGTGTGCTGCAGTCCATGGAGTCACAGAGAGCTGGTCACGACTGAGCGACTGAACTGAACAGACCCACTCCAGGATTCTTGCCAGGAGAATTCCATGGACAGAGGAGTCTTGAGGGCTACAGTCCATGGGGGTCACAAAGAGTCAGGCACAACTGAGCAACTAAGCACATACACACGAAAATACCATGCCCACGCTTGGTAACTTGGACACTTTGACATTGGGTCTGGAAACTAGGTATGCTTTACCACATAGAATCCCATGGAAACCAAGGAGAAAGACCAGAAGGAGGCAGAGTGTAGGCCCACTTTCTAATTTCCTTTATGCCTGTGGATGCTTCAAGCCTATTTCTGGGGCTTGTCTGAGATTTGTGCCTAAATTTGGGGACAGAATATGAGCTCCAGTTGGGACTTACCATATGTCTTAGGCAGCTCATGCTGCCATAACAAAATATCACAGACTGGGTGTCTTCAATCATAGAGATTTGTTTCTCACAGTTCTGGAGGCTGGCAAGTCCAAGACCAAGGTATGGGCTGATTCAGTTCCTGATAAAGCCTCTCTTCCTGGCTTAGAGATAGCCAACTTCTTGCTGTGTCCTCATATGTTCTTTCTTCAGGTGTGAGCTCAGAGAAAGAGAAAGTTCTCTCTTCCTTTTCTTATAAGGCCAGCAAGTCCCATTTTGAGCCTCTACCCCCTCATGACCTAATCTAACCCTGATTACCACCCAAAGGCCCCATCTCCAAATACTGTCACACTGAGGGTTAAGGCTTCAACATATGAATTTGGTTGGTGGGGGCAGGCACAAGTATTCAGTCCCTAACAGCATAGTAGCCATGACCTTGGCTGACTCACTTAGCCTTGAACGTGAAAGTGTTAGTTGCTCAGTTGTGTCAGACTCTTGGCAATGCAGTGGACTGTAGCCCTCCAGGCTTCTCTTGTCCATGGAATTCTCCAGGCAAGAATACTAAAGTGGGTTGCCATTCCCTCAGTGACCTCTGTTAACTCATTTGAAAGTCACAGCTTGGGATGTGAGTAACAGAGAACCTATCACGTCCCAGGCTCTGTGCTAAGTGCTCTTTGGGCATCAAACCTCTTACCACCAACATAGCCCTGTACATTTGATAGTATATTATCATTTCCATTTTATATGAAAATAAATGTATAAAGCCTAGAAAGATGAAGTCGCTAGCTCAAGATTATAATGACAGAACATTTGGACTCAAATCTATTTGAGACCAGAACTAGGATTCTTAACATAAGGGAATATTATGGCTGAAGCTGACATGATGGTTACTTGAAAATGCTTTAGCAGTACATTTTAGGGAGCTAGGAGAAGGCAGTTAAAGCATGTGAATCCTCTCTATTAATAAGAATTCAAAGGAAGCTCTAAATACTTACAAATGAGTAACCAGAATATGTGTGTGTGTGTGTGTGTGGTTTTGCCTGTGTACATTCGCAGCTGTTGTGCAGACACTGTAACAGTGCAAGAGAAACGCTCCACGTGGGACAAAGCGCTGCACAAGGCCTGCCCTGCATTCACACAGTGTTCCCTCACAATTGATACCTGCTGCCATTTTCCACTGGAAGAGAAATGTGATTTCTGTATGTCAGGTGACAGTCTTTAAGAGGCTTCCAATGATTCATATTTCAATGTGTTTTTAATCCACCTTGGCAAACAGCTTATGTGGGGCCTCTCCACTGCCTTCTTCCTAGCAACCAAGGCCTTTTGTCATCACAGCTTTTAATGGGCTCACATTCACTTTGCATGTGGGACTCGGGTTCCTGACACCAAGGTCTGCCTCTCCTCTCCAGCTCACCACGTTGAAAGAAAGATGAATCAACGCGGCTTCTGCCTTGGAAATGAGTTCAGTGTCAAAGGCTCATGTCCCATCCTGTTTGTGACAATCCTCCAGCACAATCCAGTAAGTCACGTTGTTCAGAAATAACGAGCCTACGCAAGTCTAGCCTGTCACTATGGCCGAGCTGAGATTGTGCTGCTCCTCTGCTCAAAGGCTGGGCCCCTCACTCTAGCCTTTGGACAAGCCTCCAGAGGGCCTGCTCTCTAGTCCCCATAAGGAAGGACAAGAGGCATGGGAGAAGGAAGAGAGAACTTGAACTTTCTGAGCAGCATCTGACTCTGCAGAAGGTCTTCTTGCCTTCACTTCACAGTTTGCATCTTTCCCCAGGCTTTCAAAAAAACATCTCTATACCAAGGACTCCAAGTTTAGTCTCCAGCCAAAATGCCTTCACCACACTCCAGACCCAATACCAAATTTCCATTTCTACCTGCAGGCCTTATAGATGTCTCACACTCAACATATCCAACTGTTTGATCCCCCACGGGCACACACACATGTTTTCTCTCAGTCTTACCCACGTCAGTAAATGATGCCCCTAATTCTTCAGGGAATCATCACTAAAATTCCTCTCTCCACCCTGACATCAAACCCATCAGCAAGTCTGCTTGACTCTACTTCCCAAATATACCTCAAGTCTACCCACCTCCCTTCATCTCAAATACTACTGCCATCCCTGAAATATCACAAAACCCTCTTGGTTGGTCCCTCCAGGGCTATTCTTGTCCTTCTTCCAAATGAGTCACCTCACTTTATTGAGAGTGATCTTTTTTAAAATGAAAAGTTGTATCACATTACTCCTTTGCTTAAAATATATCTATGGCTCCCCTTTGCACTTGAAATAAAAACCTCAAGTTCTTTAATTGGGCTATGATGCCAACACCATCTAACTCTTGCCCTCCTCTGGGACTTTATCTCGTGCCTCTCCTCCGCTCACTTAAAACAGCCCAGTCAACCTGGCTTCCTCTTGGTTCTACAAACATGCAAACTCTGTAATATGTCACGACCTTAACACATGATGTTCTATCTCCTTAGAAATCTCTTACCCCTGCTTTTCCCATGGATGTCTCTTTTTATTCTAATAAGGAACCCAGTCTTACTACCCTGTCTACATAGTTTATTCACCTTCCTTGTTCCAATCATACTCTACCATTTCACATGAGTCATTTTATGGACATAACACTTTGCTTTTATCCATTTTTGTGAGTGTGAATGTGTCCTACTCTTTGTGACCCCATGGACTGTAGCTTGCCAGGTCCCTCTGTCTGTGGGATTTCCCAGGCAAGAATACTGGAGTGCATGGCCATTTTCTACTCTAGGGATCTTCCCAACCCAGGGGTCGAACCCACATATCCTGTCCCCTGAGTTGGCAGGCAGATTCTTTGCCACTGCACCCACCTGGGAAGTCAGGCTTCTTGATTTTTCCCTATCCTTTATTGCCTATCTTCTCCTCCAGCCTAGAAACCTGAGGTGGCCTTGTTCCACGCCTAGAATAGAATCAATGCTCAGTAACTGTTTAGTTAATTAATAGCTACCTAAATGAATGAAGACTTGCCCCAAATTCACAGCTGACAAGTACCAGGATTTAAACCCAGGGCTGCCCCCTCTCCACAGTTCATGCTCTTAAAATTACCTCATGGTTTTTGGATTCAGAATTGGTCATTGGCAAATTCATGTGTTTCCCATCCACTCCATGCTGCCAGGAGTCCAGCATCCCTAAGCTGCCAGTCCCACTAAAAGTTTCAGGGTAGAGGTGGAATTTCAGGCATCCAATAGGAAGAGAGATGTGAGGGAACTCAGTGTACCCTCCAGGGCAGCCTTATAATGTAACCTATATCCTATATTATCCCCATACAAGATAGTTGGCACTGGAAAGGAAAACCAACTGCTTTCCCAAACCTTTCCACTTGTCTATGGGTCCCCAGAAAATAAGTCCTGCTTAGGCTGGGCCATGAAGACATTTTGGTGGCCTAAGGAGCCTGCTACAAATTGTTTGTGTATGCCGTGCCATATTCTGCAGCCCCACCTGATTTCTATGCAGCTATGGGGAGACCTCTGGGCACCAGCATCCCACCTCAACTGTGTTTCAGCATCTCTCTATTTCTTTCTGTCCCAGACTATTACCTGAAGCCACACGTGTCCTTCAGATCCTGGCAGATGTAGCCCCAAAGTGCATGCTGGCTAATACCTCTAAAAGGGCATCTTCAACCTCTGGGGCACGGGATTCAGTGGATAAACCAGTTTCCTGTTCTTCACAGTGACAATTCTGTAGTTTATTTTGCATGATTCTGTAGAGGGTTCCCAAGGGAAACCGAATCCCATTTGCCCAGTGTGGTCAATCATTCCACAATATAATTTTTATTGGCTTTTCCTCTGTTTGTTTTTCTCTTTTTCTCTCTGCTTCCTCATTCTGCTTACTTGGATCACCCCCACAGTTAAACCACTTACCCCCCAAGCCTATGTCTCAGGATCTTCTTTTAGCAAGTGTCAAATGTTGGCTCAGAGCAGTACTCAAAAATGAGTAAGTTTGGAAGTACACACCTTGCAATAGGAAGAAATATTCCCAACTGAGTGAGTCCTTGGACCTTGACATCAGTGAACTTGAGTTTCTGAGGTCTTCACATTCAGTTCTAAAACTTTCCACAACTTCCTACCCCATTCAGCTTCTCAGATAAGACTCTTAAGATCTGGCTCCAACTTACCCTTACAGTCTCACGCTTCTCCCTATAATGGTTCTTTGAAATCTCTACACACCCCATGGCCAATGGAAGACCAGAACTTCTCCACCTTGAGGCCTTTGCCTCTCAAGCCTGTGTCCACCTCGCTCAGGAGTCATCCAGATAGGCCAGCTTCATGGTCATTCAACCTGTAGTTACACTCAGCCCCCTACACAGAAAGGGCCTCGTGCTTGGTTCATTGTTCTGCTGCTGCCATCTTAAAATTCTCAATTACTTTTGAACAAGGTGACTTGCATTTTATTTTCCACTGTGTCCTGAAAATTATGTAGCTAATTCTGCCTCCAGAATAGGAGTTATGAGATTTGACTTTCAATTTATCTTATAGGATTGTTAAGAGATTTTCACATTATCTCATGTCAGAGCAGAATCTCTTTATCACCCTTCACCCCTTAGGCCAAAATATTTTTTAAAGTTAAAGGTGGATTATTTAAGAGAAGGAAAAAAAAATTATTCCAAGGCTCTTCCCATTCCCTTAGTGAATTTGGAACCAAAGGCAAAGCTATCCTAAAGTCCCCAAGAGTGTCACATATTCCCAGGTATTCAAGAAATGTTTAAAAGTAGAGATTTTACCTATGAGTAGCAAGGAGGGTGATTCCAAGGGTACTCTCTTATACTTCCTCTGTTGAGTCTTAACATCTTATTTTAGTATTTTGCAGGTCTTTAAATACCCATGGTTTATTTATGAACTGACGGTTATTAACTGTTTGAAACTTCATTAAGTCCTTCCCTGGGGATAGTCTCGGCTGTGGTCCTTTTAGATGATCCCTCCCCAAATATCTGTCTAATTTAGATTTAATAGAACAGTTTATTGTATGTTGATAAAATAATAATGAATTAATAAAGCCTTCACTGAGACTTAGGTAACAGATACATAATCTATCGTTGGTAAAGCGCCATGCAAATGTTTTTAATAATCAGCATTTAATATGCAGCCACCCAGACGTAAATCCAGCCTAAACACACATTTGGAAACTCATTTAAAGCAGCCCGTGAGTTTCTTGGAGATGGAGAAACATTGAGGCCAAATGTGCTGCAGGATATCTGGTGTCCTTGAATCCCTTGGAGCCTGGTAGACATCCTGGGGCCTTATCCTAGGAGAGGCCAGGAACCCACTGTTGAAAGATGCCCCTGGCTTCCTTTCCCCAACATTGAGTTTGTAGATTCTTGCTGCTTCTGCTATGTATTATGCAATGCTCCATCAGGAAAGTAAATCAAATACATCATAACCAGATAATGGGCTCAGACGGTGAAAATCTGCCTGCCATGTAGAAGACCCATGTTTGATCCCTGGGTTGAGAAGATCCCCTGGGGAAGGCAATGGCTACCCACTCTAATATTCTTGCCTGGAGAATTCCACGGACAGAAGAGCCTGGCAGGCTACATACAGTCCATAGGGTCACAAAGAGTCAGACACAACTGAGCGACTACCACAATTTGAATGTCCGTGTTTATTTAAACATTGCAAGAACAGCTACGGGGACTTCTCTGGTGTTCCAGTGGTTAAGACTCTGCCTTGCAATGCAGGGAACACAGGTTCAATAGCTGATTGGGGAAGTAAGATCCCACAGGCCTCCGAGCAACTAAGCCCTTGCACTGCAACTACTGAGCCCTTGAGTGTTCTACAACTAAGACCTGACAGAGCCCAATAAATTTCAATAATAATGACAGCTACTGAGCTGTTTCACAGAGTGACCTCTGTGCAGACTTTTTCATACAGGGGGGTCTGCACCAAATATTTAGCCCCAATACAGTAAAAGTCAGCCTTCATCCCCCTTTCCTTCAGTTGTTGTTGCTGTTTAGTCGCTAAATAGTGTCCAGCTCTTTTGTGACCCCTGCCCGGCTCTGCTATCCATGAGATTTCCCAGGCAAGACTGAAGTGGGTTTCCATGTCCTTCTCCAGAGGATCTTCACAACCCTGGGATCAAACCCGTGTCTCCTGCTTTGACAGGTGGGTTCTTTGCCACTGAGCCACAAGAGTGAAGTGAAAGTCATTCAGTCTTGTCTGACTCTCTGCGACCCCATGGACTATACAATCCATGGAATTCTCCAGGCCAGAATACTGGAGTAGGTAGCCTTTCCCTTCTCCAGGGGATCTTTCCAACCCAGGGATCATATTCAGGTCTCTGCATGGCAGGTGGATTCTTTACCAGCGGAGCCATGAAAGAACATCCCCCTAAATGCTTCCTGCACCTTATTCTTAAAAGAACGTTGGTGCTTGGGTGGCTGACACCTGCAGTCATCTTGGATTTGTGCAAAAGGTCATTTCAGGTAGGGATTTTCATGAATTGAGACAAATACCCTGGAGATGAATAGGCAAATTGTCATGTTGAATACATTCAGGAGGGCTCCCACTACAGCACTTCCAAAGAGCCAGCTCTCCTCACCGATAGTATGACCAAACTGTCTCCACCACTCACCAGTCTCAATGCTGGTAGTTTCCACCATCATCACATTTCTTTGGGATAAACTGTAAAATCAAAAGCTGGTGAAGTGAAAGAATTCTTAGATTTAAAACTATAAGACTTGACTCAAGACCAATACACCATCTTCCTAGTTGTTTGTTCTTTGAGTCCCTTCCATCTTGTAAACCTGTAGGAGGGCATTGGATTTCATGAACTTTCAGCCCCTCTATTCTATCCCAGGGAAGTGAGACATTTGATTTCATTAGTATCCATAATCATTTTAGCACTGATTGAACGTCTTTGCTCAATATGGAAACACTTTGGAAAGCAGAGAGCCGGTCAGTGAGGGAGTGTCTATTTGTAAGACAAGCAATTCTGATGTAGACAAAAGATTGGGGAGTATTTGGAGGATAAGTTCTAGCATGACACCCCAGTGGGAAGCTCACTGAGGTATGAGATGGGGACCTCTTCAGAGCAAAGAGAAGAATGAGGAAGGAAGGGAAGACTACAAAGGGTAAAAAGCCCTCACTTTGTGGGCCTTTTGGCCAAGAGTGGCCTCTGGTCCTTGGGAGTAAGACATATAAGTCTGTATGCTTCAGTTCCTGTGTAAGAACCAGACTGCCTCTGGAGGAATACTGCTTGACATACAACTCTATGGGCTTCCCTAATAGCTCAGTTGGTAAAGAATCTACCTGTAATGCAGGAGACCTTGGTTCAATTCCTGGGTCAGGAAGATCCACTGGAGAAGGGATAGGCATTCTTGGGCTTCCCTTATGGCTCAGCTGGTAGAGAATCTGCCTGCAATGCAGGAGACCTGGGTTGGGAAGATCCCCTGGATAAGGGAAAGGCTACCCACTTCAGTATTCTGGCCTGGAGAATCCCATGGACTGTATAGTGCATGGGGTCACAAAGAGTCAGACACTACTGAGAGAATTTTGTCTGTTTTGTCCAATCCCAACAAATTATTTAAGCTCACTGTACCTTTGGGTCTTCATCTGGAAATTAGAACTAATCAAATGAGTTCATATATGTAAAACTTAGCTCACTGAGAGTTTGCTGTCACTGTTCTTACCCCTCTGCCCTGTGATCCTATTTCTTGGTGAGTGGAGATCAGGAGGTGCAGGGCGAGGAGGCTGCAGCCCCTTTACCTCTTACCACACCTTCCTGTAGATCCTCTCATCATGTAGACTACCAGGCCAGGGCTAATCCCTCAGACTATGGCCTTAGGTGACTTAAAAGGGATTTATATACCAACTGGCAATTCATGCTGCTGCCTCCTATGAAGGAATTTTGTCCTCAGAGGCTCTGAAATTACAGGGAAGAAATGATGATGTCAGCTCTTAGCCTTGTCCCAAGTACCTGCCTAACATTCCTTGGCACTTCCAGATGTGTATATAGACAGATGCATCTGTGCACACAGGTTTGTATGGATACACATGTACACATAGGAACACATGTTCACAGACATAAGCACCTGTACACACCTACAGTGCTTAGGGCGAAATACGCAAATATGCTTATATATATACACTTAGGCAGATCAAGGTATACACATATGTATATGTAATATATAGAGGCATACACTGATGCACAATCACAAAAAGAGACAAATATTCACATGTATGTGTCCACTAATAAAATATCATTTGGCCTGTGGTTACACTATCACAAATTATACGTCCATAAACTGGACCAAATATCCAGTACCTTCAAAAAACTGAGGACCTAGGAAACCATACCCTCAGCCTTAGTTCTAGCTTGATGTCAACACTACACACACCCAATTCGAGGTTGTGCTGATGACCAAGGGTGGAGGATGAAGACAGGTCAGAGGAGACAGTGCCCTTACAAGCTCTGGGAAGATCCAGCTGTCAGAGACTTGTTGGCTCCAAGGCCATGGAAGTGGATGCTGCAAACCAATGGGCTAGGTAAGAGTATTCTGTTTCTTAGGGCTTTGGGTGCCAAACCCACCATCTACTGAAAAGGAATTTTTGAGAGACTCCTGGCTGACCAAAGGGCAGAAGCAGCCAAGAGTGTGGCAAACTTTATCTTGATTGGATTCACTAGGGGCAGAAGAAACACAGTGAGCTCTAGTTAGAGATCACCAAGAGTAGGGGCACATGGATGAGGTGGAAGATGACTGGGGATAACCATGACCTAATAGTCTCTTCAGTATAACTTTCAACTGATCCTATGAGAAAGTCCTATCTGAGGCATTTCTGCCATATTTCTCCCTGATCCTTTGTTGATTCTGAAACACCTATGGCCCATTCTTTCCAAATGCCTTCTTTCTGCCACTTACAACTTACAGACCCAGGACCAATGTCCTCACACAGCATCTATTGCCTACCTAAAGATGACAGCTTCTTCCTGATGAGCAAAGATCCCAGAGCCACCAACAAGAGAAACAGAAGGTATGTATCAAGCAGTGGAGAAGAGGACCGGTATCACTGGACAACTTGAAGATTCAGCCTAAAATAAACTACACACTGTATATTATCTGAAGGTACAAAAGATTGTGTGTCCCCCTTTGAGTCCCTTGAGTGATTCAAAGAGAACTGTCAGCTCTCAGGAATTCCCCAAGTTGTCTGCCACCATAAAAAATAATTTATTGGAGGCTTCCATTCAAATGTACTTTGAATGAGTAGTATATTTCCTATTAGGAGCTATTACCACAAAGAGGTCTTGTGGAACAGATAAACTTTAATGAAACCACCCTAAAATATTGTGTACTCCTTGAACCTCTCATTCAGCTGGGCTCCCCAAAATGAGCCAGTCCAAGTTCTACTCCTGCCCAGCTTCAGATGGAGAATCCTAAACAACCCACCAGTTATGAGGACTCTTAGCAGGATCCACGCATTCTGGTGCAAATGGCCTAACCAACTCTGGGGGCTGAACACTGACTTCACAAAATGATGTCGGAGGCATAGGACTCTGGGATAGAGTTTGGCCCAGAATTTGTAATCGAGAATTGGCATTTGAGATACAAATCCTAGTGCCTAATCTGAAGTGGGCTTCCCTGGTGGCTCAGTCTGTAAAGAATCCACCTGCAATGCAGGAGACCTGGATTCAATCCGTGGGGTGGGAAGATCCTCTTGAGAAGGAAATGGCAACCTACTCCAGTATTCTTGTGTGGAGAATCCCCATGGACATAGGATCCTGGCGGGCTGCAGTCCAGAGTATCCAAAAAAGTCAGAAACAACTAAGCACAGTTCAGTTCAGTCACTCAGTCGTGTCTGACTCTGTGTGACCCCATGAACCACAGCACGCCAGACCTCCCTGTCCATCACCAACTCCTGGGGTCCACCCAAACCCATATCCATCAAATCAGTGATGCCATCCAACCATCTCAACCTCTGTTGTCCCCTTCTCCTCCTGCCCTCAAAAGACCATCAGGGTCTTTTCCAATGAGTCAGCTCTTCACATCAGATGGCCAAAGTATTGGAATTTCAGCTTCAACATCAGTCTTTCCAATGAACACCCAGGACTGATCTCCTTTAGGATGGACTGGTTGGATCTCCTTGCATTCCAAGGGACTCTCAAGAGTCTTCTCCAACACCACAGTTCCAAAGCATCAATTCTTCGGCCCTCAGCTTTCTTTATAGTCCAACTCTCACATCCATACATGATCACTGAACCACAGCCTTGACTAGACAGACCTTTGTTGGCAAAGTAATGTCTTTGCTTTTCAATATGCTGTCTAGGTTGGTCATAACTTTCCTTCCAAGGAGTAAGTGTCTTTTAATTTCATGGCTGCAGTTACCATCTGCAGTGAATTCAGAGCCCAGAAAAATAAAGTCAGCCACTGTTTCCCCATCTATTTGCCATGAAGTGATGGGACCAGATACCCGCACAGCACAATCTGAAGTGAGGGTTTTTGTTTCATTAACTGAACCCTCCAAGTCTTCCCATGTCCCACAAGTCCTCATGAGCAGTCTCTACTTCTTCTGCCTCCTATTCATATGTACTCCACATCCAGTGTGGAAGGACTTAAAGGTCTGAGAACACATTTTTATGACTTTGCACTTGCTGTTCCCTGACTGAGTGTTCTATTCCTCTACTCATCAGCTGCTGAATTCCTACACATCCTTCAATCTCAGTTTACCAGGCATCTCCTTCTTTTACCCAGTTTTCCTGGAGGTTAGGTATCCTTGTCTGAGCTTGTTAAGCACAATGTGAGAATTTTGCTTTCATCTCAATGTCTCCAACTAAATCACATGAGCCTTTTAAGAAGAGTGAGTCTTTATCTTGTGGTTTTTATACCCTAACAACAGCATGGAGCCTGGCATGTAGCAAATGTTTAGTAAGTTAGTGGTATGCATGCATGCATGAACTGAATAAGAGGCAGCTGCATAGTAGTTAAGAGCCTGGACTTTGAGCCAGGCTGCCTGGGTTCACATCCTGGTTTTGCCACTTAATAATAGACTTTGATAAATTCCATTATCTTCTCTATACCTCAGCTTCCTCCCCTATAAAATAGGTACAATAATAGAGGCTGTTGTAAGAGTTAATTGAGCTAACATAGAAAAAGAAAGTGTTAGTCGTTCAGTCGTGTCTGACTCTTTGCTACCTCATGGAATGTATAGCCTTTCAGGCTCCTCTGTCCATTGGGTTTTCCAAGCAAGGATACTGGAGTGGTTTGCCATTGCCTCCTCCAGGGGATCTTACTGACCCAGAGATCGAACCCATGTCTCCTGTGTCTCTTGCACTGCCAACATTTTCTTACAGGTAAAAGGTTAAATAGTGGTGAGTACATAGTAAGCACTCAGCTCACACTAGCCATGAGTGCAGAGCCACTCCCATTTGAGCACTGTCAGTGATTCTGAAGGCCTCTCTACTAAGTCAATGCCACAAGAGAAGAAGCAGGAAGGGACTCTACTTGCCCTTTGGGTCTGGTAACAATCCCTCTTCTGTGGCCCCTTCATCTAGGCTGAGTGGGCTTATTTACAAGGGTCTAGTTAATCACGTCCATCTGTAATGTAAATGTGCTTCTCATTATGCTAATGCAAGCACTAGACATGCAAATCCATAAACATTTGCATGCCTAATGCAACAGTTCTTGTCCATCCTGTTCTGTTGCTATTTACTATCTAGTTTTTATGACTTATGGATTTCCAACCCTTTAAATTTATATCAGCACCGTGACATATCTGCAAGCAGCGACAGTTTTATGAGCACTAAAAAAGCTGCAACACACCACCACTAAATACTAATGACATAAATGGTAGCTGTAATGGCCTCTATTTTTATTACAATACCAAACCTCAATATATCGCAATTACCTCTACACTCAAGCCAGACCAAGCCACACTGTACAGGAGCCAGCCCAGGGAGAGAGATGCGACCCCAGTAGAGTTTCCGGGTCAAGCCTGTCTGTGGCGCTGAGGAGCTACTGTGGCAGGAAATGTACTCTGAGAGTTTACTGGGGATCAGAGATCTTCATCAGGGAGAAATGCGCTCTCACAAACCTCAGGGATTGCTTAGAGATGGTTCACAGGTTTTAGCCCTGCCTCTCCCTGCCTTCCCCATGAAAAAGAATAGAAAAAAGGAAAAGCTATCAGTACTACCAGGTCCCAGTCCCAACTGAGCCACTAACTTGCTGTGTGACCCTGAGCACATCCCTGCCCTCTCTGGGCCTCAGTTCCCCATTGGGAGGGGTGGAACTAAATATCTAAGGATGTTTCCAACTCCAACATTCTGGGGCTGCCTCTGTGGAAAATTCAAGCCTAAGACATAGACATTAATTTTCTCCAGAATGAAAACACATCCACCAGGACATTTTTATGCCCGATTTTATAAGTTCTGATTTTACACCTTAAAATAATAACACCTTGAATTTATTTTATGGCATTTTCCATCTGAAACACTTTTCTGTCTGTTGCGGCATTAATTCTGTGTCCCTAGAGAGTGAGTCAGATGGGAATTATTCTTTCCATTGTGCAGGTAGGGAAACTGAGGTGTGGAAAGAGGACAGTTACATAATACACCAGTGCCAACATTGGGATTAAAACCCATATCTTTGTGGATGGCCTTCTACTGAGCCATTTCTCCATGCTTCCAGTGACATCCTTCTTAGTACAGTGAGTAGGAAGACAGAAAGGATCCTTGAACCAACCTGTCAGCAATGCCTTCAACTCTACCAGTGGATTTTTTTTTTTCTTTTTGGCTCCTGCACTGTGTTCCTGGAAGAGGTAGTTCACCAAGCAGTTATCTACACTAGCCTCTCAGTGTGGACTAGTATATAGGATCTCTTTTCCTAGGGATAGATAATCAAGGACAAGCTTGGGGAGCAGCTGTAGGGTATATCAGTTAGTGAGTTACATTGGTTCTGTTCATGGGGGCACTTCCTGGGAGTAGGAGACCTGAATGGAAGACAGTGTATGGCCAGAAAATAGCAGGAGTGGAACAGGCTTAAGAGAGAAGGTCAGTGAGGACAAACCGCCTAGTCAAAGGCCAGTTCTCCTTTTCATTTGCACTCCAGGTCATGATCTCTTCTCAGGGTGAGAAGAGGGCCCCATTGGCTCAGCAAAATAGCTGGTACAGAGAAGGTGCTCAACCAATGTTCGCTGAGTAGAAGAACTCCTGATCATCACTCAACTAAGACAAATAATTAAAATCTATCTGAAATGAAAAGAAATTGCCAGGACTGGCTGAAAAGTGGTGTCACAGACTGAGTTATATCCTGCAAAATTCATATGTCAAAGCTCTAACTCCCAAAATGACTATGTTTGGCACTAGGGCCTTTAATGAGGTAAGGTAAAATGAGGGCTTCCCTGGTTGCTCAGACTATAAAGAATTCACCTGCAATGCAGGAGACCCAGATTTGATCCCTGGGTTGGGAAGATCCCCTGCAGAAGGGAATGGCTACCCACGACAGTATTCTTGCCTGGAGAATTCCATGGACAGAGGAGCCTGGCAGGCTACAGTCCATAGGGTCGCAAAGAGTCAGACATGGCTGAGTGATATTCACATTTACTTTAAAGTAAAATGAGGTCATAAAGGCAGAGTTCTAATCTGATATGAGTGGTTTCCTTGTAAGAAGAGAAAGATGCTGGAGAGGCAACCACAGAGGGAAGAACTGTGAGGACTTACCTGCCAGAAGGTGCTTACCTACAAGAAAAGGAGAGAGGCTTCAGTTCAGTCACTCAGTAATGTCCAACTCTCTGTGACCCCATGGACTACAGCACACCAGGCTTCGCTCTCCTTCACCAACTCCCAGAGCTTGCTCAAATTCATGTCCATCGAGTCGGTGATACCATCCAACCATCTCATCCTCTGTCATCCCCTTCTCCCCCTGCCCTCAAACTTTCCCAGATCGGGGTCTTTTCAAGTGAGTCAGTTCTTAACATCAGGTTGCCAAAGTATTGGAGCTCCAGCTTCAGCCATCAGTCCTTCCAATAAATTTTCAGGACTGACTTCCTTTAGGATTGACTGGTTTGAACTCCTTGCTGTCCAAGGGACTCTCAAGAGTCTTCTCCGACAACACAAGTCAAAAGTATCAATTCTTCAGCACTCAGCTTTCTTTATGGTCCAACTCTCACATCCATACATGACTACTGGAAAAGCCATAGCTTTCACTAGACAGAACTTTGTGGGCAAAGTAATGTCTCTGCTTTTTAATATGCTGCCTAGCTTTGTCATAGCTTTTTTTTTCTTTCTTTTTTTTTTAGAGTTTTTTTTTTTTATTGTTTTTGCCATACATTGTCATGATATCACCATGGGTTTACATATGCTTCCCCTCCGGGTCCCCCCTCCCTCCTCCCTCCCCCCCGGGAAATCTCGCTGCACCAGTCCCGAGGATCAATCCTGGGCTGGCGATTGATTAGACACATGACAATTAACATGCTTCAATGCCCTTCTCCCATATCATCCCACCCTTACCCTCATCCACAAAGTCCACAAGTCTATTCTATACATCTGCGTTCCTTTTGTTGTCTCCCATGTTGGGTTCTCATTACTGTCTTTCTAAATTCCATATATATGTGTTAATATACTGTATTGTTGTTTTTGCTTCTGGCTTACTTCACTCTGGATAATGGGCTCCAGTTTCGTCCATCTGAGTAGAATTGCTTCAAATGAATTTTTTTTTAATGCTGAGTAATATTCCATTGTGTATATATACCACAGCTTTCTTATCCATTCGTCAGTTGATGGGCATCTAGGTTGCTTCCATGTCCTGGCTATTGTAAACAATGCAGCGATGAACATTGGGGTGCACGTGGCTCTTTCAATTCTGGTTTCCTCGGTGTATATGCCCAGCAGTGGGATTGCCGGGTCATATGGCAGGTCTATTTGCAGCTTTTTAAGGAACCTCCACACTGTTTTCCATAGTGGCTGTACTAGTTTGCATTCCCACCAACAGTGTAAGAGGGTTCCCTTTTCTCCACATCCTCTCCAGCATTTATTGCTTGTAGACTTTTGGATGGCAGCCATTCTGACTGGTGTAAAGTGGTACCTCATTGTAGTTTTGATTTGCATTTCTCTGATAATGAGTGATGTTGAGCATCTTTTCATGTGTTTGTTAGCCATTTTTATATCTTCCTTGGAGAAATGTCTGTTAAGTTCTTTGGCCCACTTTTTAATTGGGTTGTTTATTTTTCTAGAATGGAGCTGCAGGAGTTGTTTGTAAATTTTTGAGATTAATTGTTTGTCTGTTGCTTCATTGGCTATTATTTTCTCCCATTCTGAAGGCTGTCTTTTCACCTTGCTTATAGTTTCCTTTGTTGTGCAAAAGCTTTTAATTTTAATTAGGTCCCATTTGTTTATTCGTGTTTTTATTTCCAATATTCTGGGAGGTGGGTCATGGAGTATCCCGCTTTGGGTTATGGCAGAGAGTGTTTTGCCTATGTTATCCTCTAGGAGTTTTATAGTTTCTGGTCTTATGCTTAGATCTTTGATCCATTTTGAGTTTATCTTTGTGTATGGTGTTAGAAAGTGATCTAGTTTCATTCTTTTACAAGTGGCTGTCCAGTTTTCCCAGCACCACTTGTTAAAGAGGTTGTCTTTTCTCCATTGTATATTCTTGCCTCCTTTGTCAAAGATAAGGTGTCCATAGATGCGTGGATTTATCTCTGGGCTTTCTATTCTGTTCCATTGATCTATATTTCTGTCTTTGTGCCAGTACCATACTGTCTTAATGACTGTGGATTTGTAGTATAGCCTAAAGTCAGGTAGGTTGATTCCTCCAGTTCCATTCTTCTTTCTCAAGATTGCTTTGGCTATACGAGGTTTTTTGTATTTCCATACAAATTGAGAAATTATTTTTTCTAATTCTTTGAAGAAGACCTCTGGTAGCTTGATAGGAATTGCATTGAATCTATAGATTGCTTTAGGTAGTATACTCATTTTCACTATATTGATTCTTCCAATCCACGAACACGGTACATATAGCTTTTTTTTTCAAAGAGCAAGTGTCTTTTAATTTCATGGCTTCAGTCACCATCTGCAGTGATTTTGGAGCCTAAGAAAATAAAATCTTTCATTGTTTCCATTGTTTGCCCATCTATTTGCCATGAAGTGAGCAGATCAGATGCCATGATCTTAGTTTTTTGAGTGTTGAGGTTTTTTTTTTTTCTTTACATTATCGTGTTGATTTTGCCATACATTGACATGAATCTGCCATGGGTATACATGTGTTCCCCTTCCAGAACCCCCCTCCCACCTCCCTCCCGAT